>JARKHS020014979.1:0-145140 GCA_030143305.2 Amblyomma americanum
CTCCATAATCTTTGACCTCACAATGCCTTCAAACAGAGAAATTCACCCCTAAAATGAGTACGTAAATTTGTCAAAGGTCCCTACAATTGCACTCACAGATGGCAGGCCCCTGCCAAGAAATATAGCTCCAAAGTGCGGCCGCTCTGAGCCACGCAAGCATTCCGCCAAGGCACAGAGCCGTAGCATAGCCTACAAACAGTCGGCTACTACAGCTGTCATATACGCCGATATGGCAGGGACTATGCCCGCCCCACCCACCTCACCTCTGGTGGTGAAAAAACTACAGAGAATGTTTACTACATTCGAATCAGAGAGAAAGCATAGGTTTTTGCAACGTAGAAGACGACGATGAGCGGCAGTGCCGCGGGATGGAGTTCTAGCTCTAGGCGAACAGACATCGGATAATTTTGCTTGGGGTTGGTATCTATCCAATTAGCGATTACGCATTGAACTTACCAACGAGAATGGAAATCCAAGCATGTCCACACAGAGGCTTGAGTCGACATCGCCTACCGACGACGTCATCAGTGCGGAATTAGAGCGTACAGCTCACCTAAAAGCAGTGCTGAGTGCCCCGTAACTATTTCCTCAGTATGAATGCAGGCACAGAAAATACCTCCTCACAGATTCGTCTCCCGCATATGAATAATGGAGGCGAGTGAGCGCGAGCCCGACAAGGAACTCTGCCATCGTGGGCGATTTATTAGCGGCATTTCATGAACTGCACCTCAGAATAAATAAGACTGGGACAATTTCTTGGATCCGTGCACACACAGATATCCGTGCACACAACAGCGAGCAGCGAGAGGCTGCTATTCAAGATATTCACCATGCTAGTGAAGATAGCAAACGCGCCATGCGCATTTGCAACCTTACCGGGTACACATACCTCCCCACTGAATCTCTAAGCTTTCAAAGAAATCGCGAAGAAACAATGCTGGAAGGCCCTTCAACACCTCCGCGGTGAACGAAAGGAATGCGCCGAGGAGGAGGCGAGCCCTACTCCGCGTATGCCGGAGGGGACACCAAGGGGAACGCAGACTCAAGTCCGCTGCCTTGCAACCGGCACTGCGCTTGCAAGTTATTCAACAATTGCCTAATTAAGGGACTACCGTCGCGGGCAAAGCTCGTCTACTGAGCTACATGTAAGCTAACAAAACCGTCCGCCCGGCAGTCTACACAGACTTGGTTCTTCCATTAACCCAAGCAGTACGGCCATCACTCTATTCTGGGTTTTTGTGGCAGAGAGGCCAAGCAACAAGCTTTAGAATGAATGAATGAATGAATGAATGAATGCTTTATTGTCAAGGAGGATTCTCGCGGCTTAGGTGGGTCTTCTCAGTCCAGGGCCCCAGTGGCCTTTGCAGTCTTGCGAGCCCTGTCGATAAGCTTGAGCTGTTCTTCAGGCTCGCAGCAGGAATGCGCAGCCTCCCACTGCTGCGGTGTTGGTGTGTTGCTTATTGGCGCTGCCTGCGTTTTCTGACAAGTCCCATTTAACGTGATAAAGCGTTGAGTGTTCCGCGCAGAGCGGGCATTTGCTGTCATACGTTGAAAGATAAATTTTGCTTAGCAAACTGAGATTGTGGTATCGATTAGTCTGAAGCTGTCTCCAGGCAACCGACTGCTTTTTGCTTTGTGGGGAGGGTGGTAGGTTCTCCCGAGGGCTCGTTGGCGTTCCAAGATTGTTCCATACCTTCTAGTGACTGCGTCCAGTTCCCCTTCCGTGTGCGCCTCCCGGTCGGCGTATGCTCGGGCATTGGTGTCCGCACGTTGCTTCTCTTTGACAGCCTCATGGCCTGCTGTCCACGTGATGAAGCATCTCGTAAAGGTGATTGTTCTCGCCTTGAGTATGCGGATGGTCCCAGTGGGTATGCGTCCCCTGATGTACCTTGTGCACGCCTTTTGCGAGTCTCTAATTATGTGTGCAGAAGCCTCCTCGCCCTGGTGGGTGATGGCGAGTGCGACTGCTGCTTCCTCAGCATCGAGGATGTTGTTGGTTTTGATCGAAGTGCAGTTGATTTCCCTGAGCTGGTGATTCACCACGCTGCCTACCGGACCGTATCGTTCTCTGTATGTGGTTGCGTCGGCAGTATAATACCTTTTTTCCCGGCGAAGCTTATTTCGTGGGCTTCCGATCTTGCCTTTCTTCTTGCTTTGTGTATATTTGGATGCATGTTTTTCGGAATCGGACTGACCTAAATGATCCCCCTGATTTCATTCGGTACGCTCTCTGTGCTGTTGATTTCTCTCAAAGCGTCCCTTATGCTCAGTAAACGTGGCTTGTTTATGCCCGTTCGGGACAGCATGAGTCAGGTTTTCTGCGCGAGATGGGCCTCGATGTTATTGTAATATGTTGTTTATGCCCAGTTTAAGAAATTATTTCGTCGAAGTGTTGACCGGTAGTCCGAGAGCGCATTTGTATGCTTTCCTAGGAATTTCCTTTAATTGTTCCTTTTCTTACTCGAACGGTGTTTGGTGGGGGCGCTGTATAATATCGTACTGACCACGAGGACCTGCTCTAGCCTATATGTGTCCTCCTCCTTCACACCTCTTCTTCTGTTAGAAATTCGTGCAATCATCTTTGTGATCTGTGCTGTGGTATTTGCAAGCAGTCTAAATGTGTGATCTATACGATGGTTACTCTGTATCCACATGCCAAGGATATTAACTTTTGATACTTCTGAAATCTTCGTTTCCCCTATGTGGATGTCAAGGGAGTTTTGCAGATTATACCATTTTCTGTAGACTCTGAGCACCTAGGATTTTTCAGGGGAGCATGCAAGCCCGCAGTGTTGGGCGTATGAGTTGACCGTGTCTCCTGGTCGCTAAAGAAGATCTTGTTTTTCTTCTAAGGATCCCCTTGCCACTCAGATTGTGATATCGTCTGCGTAGATGGCATATCTGATTCCTTCAATTTCGTCGAGCTTCCTTGTTAAGCCATTCATAAGAATGTTAAAATGCATAGGGGATATCACAGAACTTTGCGGTGTTCCTTTTTTGGTGGTGATGAAGGTGTCAATCCTGATGCCTCTTATTCCAATGGTAGCGGTCCTGTTGCTGAGGAAGGCTTTTACATAGTTGTATATTCTGTATATTCTCTGCCCGCAACCCAGGTTGCTGAGCCCCTCCTGCACAGCCCTGTGACTGGCGTTGTCGAAGGCCACTTTAAGATCGAGAGCGAGCAAGATGTTTTCTCCAAATTTTGGGACAGTATTGAGCACCTCCTCCTTGATCCGCAGGAGAATGTCTTGTGCTGATAGGTATTTTCGGAACCTCAACATACTGTGTGGCATGAGTTCGTTGTCTTCAAGGTGAGTCTGCAACTTCTTGTGCACAACTCTCTCATATATTTTTCGCAAGCTTTAGAACAGTTGGCGACGACCGAACCAGCCCTCGCCTCGGCCGCTTTGACAACGGTGGGGCCACACACCCGCACAGATGCCTCGAGCAATGTGCACATGAGTGGTTTTTATTAAAGGGCGCGTTGCATCTAACTAATCCGCTACTGTATCTAGTAGTAGCACTGTTACGCATCACAGTGCTACTTGCTCCGCCAGCTGCCTCATCACCGTTCACAAGATTTTCTTCGGGTCATTAAAGGACAGATTGCTGCGAACGTGCAATAAAATGAGAATGACTGTACCTGAGGATGCAGACATCAAGAGCGTTTCAAAAATGCGGTAGTAATAGGTAGAGTGTGGCTAATTTGCACTCCATTACACATTTTCTTTCAGCATCGCGGTGCAGTCGTTCATTGGCCTTGCAGATTCTCTGCTGCGTCTAGTAGCCCGTTAGGTATGGCAGAAATAGTTTGTCGCCGCGTGCAGATTACTGCTGAGGTTTTGAATGAGTCAATACCTAACTGGCGTTTCAATCGACAGTTCCTTTACATTGGTAGAGAAGGCACATATACTTTTCTGTAGAACAGAAACGAAAAAAAAAACGTTGTTTGTACAAGTGGCAGCTCTTGTAGGCGAACATGGGTTGTGCCTATCGGGATCCATTTCTATTGCCTCAGCACTTTCTCTTCCTTCTCAGGACTGCGTGCCAGCGCGCATCCAGAAGCTCTACTTTCTAAACTCGCCGGTTTTCTTTGAAGGCGTTTACACTCTCCTCATAAGGCCGTTTTTATCGAACAAGCTGAAGAGCAGGGTAAGTACTGCCCCACCACATATCTTCCCGCTCATGAACGCCATATGAACATAAGCAAATGTGCCCCCAAAATAGAGAAGGTGATTCGTAATATCGTTTGTAATATTCCTAGGAGAAACAAATGAATCATATGGTCTTTGCTGACAGGAAATTTTTTTTAAAAAACAGATTTCGTTTGAGGATGAGGTACAATTTTTGATAAAAGTACAAGCCCAACAGGTACGTCTCTGAGCCCTGCACCACGCCTTCTCTTGCATACTCAGGGACCCTAATTTCACGAAGGCGGGAGGAAATTAAGTCATGAACCCTACCAAGCTTAGGAATGTCAAATGTGCTTAAGAGGCTCTGTACACTGCTTGGAAGCAAACGCCTTGGGCTGTATACTCTTGACAAAGACTACATGCGGTTGTGTGAGACTTTACACAATTGTGGCGGCATCTAGAGATTGTATATGCGACAAAAAATAATGGAAGCAAGGCACGCGGAAGGCACAAATTTTCGTCGCAGATGGCGCCACAGGGGTATGTCCATCTAGCAGTTTTGAACACCACGAAGCCTTTCGAGATCAGCTGCCATGAATAGCATGATACACAGATGTCATTTCCAATAATTGAACTCTGATATGCGTTTGAGGTTTGTGAATAATGTATTTTTCTTTGTAATATGAATTGCAAGCGCGAAACATTTAATTCACTGCAAGCATTCTGAGTACGCACAAACCCCAGAAAAATGCTAATAACTCATTACTCTAAAATACAATAGCAAACACATTCTAGCTGCAATGGAAGCTATGCATGATATTACTTATCATGCAAGCGATTACTTATCATGCAAGCTATGCATGATAAGTAATCGCTTGGCAAGCCAGCATGTAGAGCTGTTGTCAAAAATATCAGCCAGCTTTGCTTCCAAGTATTGCCGCTGCTCGCTTTGCACCCTGTTGCATTTGGGTTGCAAGCCCCAAGGGTAGCGTTGGCCTGGCGGCCTGGGGCAAAGCTGGAAACATCCGAAGGTCCCGGCAAAGGATGACTCGACTGGCAACAGAACAACTTGTTTATTCTGGCATCTCAAAAGAGCAGCCGGTCAGCGCGACCACGTTACTCGAAGGGCGAAATCGAAGTCTCTCTCGGCGTCTGGGGCAGCGGCGTTTTATACGCTCGGAGTCGAGGGCAAGAGGGAACGGCTTGGGAAGAGTCATCCGATACGGCGACGCTTGAACATGTCCAGACGTGACGGGCGCGTCCGCCAGGCCGGCGCCGGTCAGACCTCCTCGCCTCCCAGTTGAGGAGCTCCTCTCCCCGGCTGCCGCGCTTTGACAAGCGTGGGCAAAACATGCACACACACACACACGCACGCACGACGACACGTGGCACTGAAACCTGTCTGGACGCGCTTGGCGGGAGGCGTTGCGGCCGCGATGAACGAAGCCGCGGCGTCCGTTGCATCCGCGCCGGCTATACCGCGCGTTGTAGGCGAGACGTAACAGACCGCCCCGCCGGGAGAAGGAGATCCCGATGGTCAGGGGACTGCATCCGCTGTCCAGAGGGATGTCGCTCGATGATGCTCGTAATCGAAACCGATCGTCCCTCGACGTTGCTTGAGCGCAGCGCACAGAGAAGGCCTCGTTCTCGGGTTCAGGATCACATAGGACACTGCAAAGTCACTTCGGGAGAGTTGCCATTTTTGTGCTCGTTCCCAGCAAGCGTTAGAACTACGCCGAAACGCAACCGCTCAGTCAGCAAGCACGAGACAACCCTCACTAAGCTCTGCCAGGCTCTTTCCCCTTTTATACTACTGCCTAGTTCCTTACAGTAGTCAAGCAGCACTCAGAACGCGTCCACAAATTGGAAAATTGCACTAGAAAGCACATAATCACTTTGAAACACTAAACAAAAGCAATATGTTAAAAATCCTGCCTCAGGAAGAAAACATCAGTAACCAACAACTTTGAGGCGGATTCCTACGTTAGGGGCTTCGACTTAAGCCATCGGCGTTACCGTTGAGACTCCCCTTTTTGTAACGCACCTCAAAGGAATATTGTTGCAAAGCGAGGCTCCAGCGCAGGAGGCGGCCATTTTTGGGAGATATGGTCTGCAGCCATTGGAGAGGGCAGTGATCCGTCTCAATGATAAACCTCGAGCCGGCTAGGTAGCATGACAATTTCTGAACGGCCCACACGAGACACGCACACTCTTTCTCGGTGGCGCTGTACGCCTGCTCACGACAGGTCAGCTTACGACTAGCATACAGGACGGGGTGTTCCACTTCTCCATTGTCCCTTTGGCACAGTACAACGCCCATGCCTCGCTCACTAGCATCGCACTGAACAACGAACCCTTTGGTATAGTCTGGCGATCGTAGCACAGGCTGGCTTGTTAGGACGCTCTTTAGGGCGCTAAAAGCTCTCTCCTTTGTCTCGCTCCAGACGACTGTTTGGGGCTCTGTTTTTCTTAGAGCATCCGTCAGGGGAGCCGCGATATCGGAGTACCTGGGGATGTACCTCTGATAGTAGCCGGCGACACCTAAGAACGACCGAATATCGGTCTTCGTGCGCGGTTGCGGGAAGTCTCGCACAGCGGCCACCTTTATTTCAGAGGGGCGGCGACGACCCTGTCCAATCACGTGACCGAGGTATACAACCTCGGCCTGTGCTAATTGGCACTTGGGAGCTTTGACTGTCAAGCCCGCTTCGCGCAGGCGGGTTAGCACTGCCCGCAAGTGTGCCATATGCTCAGACCAGGATGCGGAGAATATCGCTACGTCGTCTAAATACGGTAAAGCGAATTCTTCCTGTCCTCGCAACACTTTGTCCATGAGGCTTGAAAAGCAGTATGGCGCGTTCCTCAAACCAAAACTCAAAACTTTAGGACGGAATGTTCCCATTGGTGAAATGAACGCCGCATACCTACTAGCCTCTTCTGTAAGTGGAACCTGCCAATAACCCCTGACAAGATCTAGGGTGGAAATAAACTGAGCGCTACTAACTTTCTCAAGGCGCTCCTCGATGTTAGGGATCGGATAAATTTGATCCTTAGTGATGGAATTAAGCCTGCGGTAGTCGACGCAAGGACGAGGTTCCTTGCCCGGTACCTCAACTAAAATCAAGGGGGAGGTATAATCACTCTCACCCGCCTCAATAACACCGAGCTGTAGCATTTTCTTTACCTCAGCCTCCATAATATCGCGCTGGTGGGGTGACACCCGGTACGCCTTGGATCGTACTGGCTCTGGGGAGGTAAGTTCTATATCATGAGTAAGGACAGAAGTCCTACCAGGCCTCTCAGAGAACTGACCTTGAAACTCTTGTAAGAGTTGGTGAAGTTCGGTTTTCTGCTCAGCTGACAGCGGTGCTCTAATGATTAAGTCACTAATGACCTGATCAGTGTCTTCCCTGTTCGTCACTGAGCCTAGTCCCGGAAGCTCGACCTGAAGTTCTTCTAACTTTCCCGTGTCGGGCATTTCCTCTCCAGTACCTGGTGCCTTAAGCGCTACAGGCTCAATTTTATTCAGTTCGGACGTGCTCTGAATATCAGCTTGCTGCGCCTCCGACCCTTTCTCATTGTTCGACAACGTCGGCCCCGCAACTACCGCCTTTGCAGCGAGCTCCCGAAATCTCGATCTGGTTAAGGCCTGAACGCTAGCCTCACCAAACAAAAGACCCTTCTCGCGCAGGAGGTGATCGGACCGGTTCGAAAATAGGTACGGGTACTGGGGGGGCAGCATAGATGACACTGCGGCCTCCGTCTCAATTGCTCCGAAAGGTCCTTCAATAACCACTTTTGCTACGGGCAGACACACGCTGTGAGCTTCCACGGCTTGCTTGATCCATGCGCACTCGCCCGTGAACATATCGGGTTCTACGTAAGAGGGGTGAACTACATCCATTGTAGCTGCGGAATCACGAAGCACTCGGCACTCTTTCCCGTTCACGAGGAAGTCTCGCATGTAAGGCTCGAGAAGCTTCATGTTCTCGTCAGTGCTGCATAATGACAAAAACACGACTTTTGTTTTTGTTTCTGGACACTGCGCCGAAAAGTGACCCGGCTTCTGGCACGTATAACACACGCGCGCTTGCCTCGCCTCGAACCGCTTTCTGCGTTCGGCTTCGGCTCCCGCCGTCTCCTTACGTTCGGTCGGACTGCTTTCACTCGCATCCGCACTACGCGTGTCCCCCCTTGCTCTCATGGGTGTGAACTTCGGCCTCTCAGACTTGGAGCCAAATTCACCCTTTTGACCGTCCTTAGCTCCGCGAGCCCGACGCGTCACAAACTCCTCGGCTAGCTCGGCGGCTTTAGCCACTGTACTAACGTCTGGCCTATCCAAGACCCAGTACCGCACGTTCTCAGGTAACCGACTATAAAACTGTTCCAGCCCGAAACACTGCAGAATTTTCTCGTGGTCACCAAACGCTTTCTCTTCTTTGAGCCACTCCTGCATGTTTGACATAAGCCTGTAGGCAAACTCTGTATATGACTCATTTCTGCCTTTTTCATTTTCCCGAAACTTCCGACGGAACGCCTCCGCTGACAGCCTGTACTTTTTTAGCAGACTTGATTTCACTTGGTCGAAATCCTCTGCCTCCTCTCTCTTCCAGCGAGCGACTACGTCGGCCGCCTCGGCGGGTAACAAAGTGAGCAAGCGCTGTGGCCACGTTTCCCGAGAGAACCCCTGCTTCTCGCACGTTCGCTCAAAGTTAACCAGGAACAAACCAATGTCCTCTCCAAGCTTAAACGGCCGCATCAGGTCAGTCATTTTGAACGATACCCGTTCTCCTGCACCGTGTGCCTGACTTCCATTACGAGCGCGTTCCATCTCTACCTCGAGACGCTTCATTTCCAAAGCGTGTTGACGGTCGCGCTCTTCTTTATCTTTTTGTTCTTTACGTTCGCGCTCGTCTTTCTCTTTTTGCTCTTTACGTTCGCGCTCGTCTTTCTCTTTTTCTTTTTGTTCCCTCTCCTCAATGGTCTCAAGGCATTCCGACAGCTCGTCATCATCAGCCTCCAACTCAAGAATAGCCCTTAGCAGTTCTGGTTTTCTGAGTTTGTCTGAGACATCCAGACCCAACTCTCTTGCAAGCTCCAGCAATTTCGGTTTGCGCAACGACTTCAAATCCATGGCTGCTCCGAATGCTGCTTTCTCTACTGCCTACTATTGTCTTGCCGCAAACTAACCCGGCAGCAACGACAACACAATTACCAGCTCTGTTTCTGACACTAACAAAAGCCTGGCAAAACTCAGAAGAAGAAAGTCCCGCACTCACCAAACCTCGCAGCCAAGAATTCAGCGCAGTCGTTCCGCTGCAGGCAACCAGTCATCACACAGGGCTCGTTGCACTGCTCCCGGATGGTCGTTGTGCTGCTCAGCATACAGTTGACCGCATATCTTCGCTGCTGGCCTCCGTTGTCGGGATCTCACCGCTGGCAACCAGTTGTTGCATCTGGGTTGCAAGCCCCAAGGGTAGCGTTGGCCTGGCGGCCTGGGGCAAAGCTGGAAACATCCGAAGGTCCCGGCAAAGGATGACTCGACTGGCAACAGAACAACTTGTTTATTCTGGCATCTCAAAAGAGCAGCCGGTCAGCGCGACCACGTTACTCGAAGGGCGAAATCGAAGTCTCTCTCGGCGTCTGGGGCAGCGGCGTTTTATACGCTCGGAGTCGAGGGCAAGAGGGAACGGCTTGGGAAGAGTCATCCGATACGGCGACGCTTGAACATGTCCAGACGTGACGGGCGCGTCCGCCAGGCCGGCGCCGGTCAGACCTCCTCGCCTCCCAGTTGAGGAGCTCCTCTCCCCGGCTGCCGCGCTTTGACAAGCGTGGGCAAAACATGCACACACACACACACGCACGCACGACGACACGTGGCACTGAAACCTGTCTGGACGCGCTTGGCGGGAGGCGTTGCGGCCGCGATGAACGAAGCCGCGGCGTCCGTTGCATCCGCGCCGGCTATACCGCGCGTTGTAGGCGAGACGTAACAACCCTCAGTGACCTTAATCTTTCGAAGGGGGATAAATTCACATCCTGAAACTTCACATGCTTAAGGCTGCCAAATATGCTAGACTGTGCCAGACTGCGTTTATGTACTCAGCGCTTGTGTCCTGTGGCTGCGCTGTTCCTTTCGGTGATGCCAAACCAACTAGCCCGTAGCAGTACTCTTGTAAAACTAGACAGCCTCGCTACAGGTCTTTAAAACATCTGCCGTGGGCGCTATACTTCTGGCAAAGAATGCACAGTCGCGGACAAAAAAATATGAACTATGCTTCGGCTGTCAGTCTTCAGACTTCTTACGTAGCGAAAATAAATGGATGGCTGCTGCATGTGCAAGTAAAGTGTATTTTTGCGATTGCACATAAATGCAAGACATTTATATTCTGTTGCGCAACGCTACAGAAGAATTTGACTGCCGGGTAATAGTCTATATTATTCTATCTCTGACTGTTCGCATGATGTTAACGAAATAAGGAAGCTTACCACATTGCCCTTCCCCTGATAATAATTTATTACGGGCGATCATAATCATTCTGTTTGAGCCTATTGACAATACCCTACATGCTCCGTTCTGCTTCAGGTTCACGTCCTCAGGACCGGCATTTCAGAACTTCGCGACCTCATGCCCACTGCGTTGATACCGAATGAGTTCGGAGGAACACTCGAAGATTTCGACTTCGAGGGTCAAGGACGTTCCTTTAAGGAGAAAGAGGGTTACTTTGAGAGCATTAACCACTATGGCTACGTGAAAAAATAAACTGTGCGAAGAATGAAAGTTCAGAAAACAACACTACATTCCACGAATTATCAAGCACTAATCAAGTGCCCACGCTCACTCGGCAAGCTTCCCGCAACATCATGAAGGCGTGATGGTAAGGCGCCCCCTCGTCCCCTCGTGTCCAGCGCTGGACACGGGGGGACGTGTTCTGGTGTTTACTCACGGTGTGGGATATGTCAGGTTTAAAGTTCAATGTCGCACATTTGGCGGGGAGGAGGGGGCTGTGAGAGAAACCGTAGTGGAAGGCTCCGAAATAAAGAATAGGCCGCCTGCGGTTCATTAACAAACATAAACATGGCACAGCACATGGGCGACTTTTGCGTTTCGCCTGCGTTGAAATGCTCAACACTACGGGGATTCGAACCCACAAGCACCCAATTTAAGACACCGCTTTGTAGGAACGAATTGTTATCCCTAAAGGTGTCGTTTTATTCCCATCGCCTGGCACTTGCAATATGCTGTCATGACCCAAGAAGACCCATGCATGCAGGCGCAGGGGAGACCCCAAAGAATGAGGTCGGCCTTTAAATGCAAGAGGCAGGGCTAGCCCGAGCGCGGCTCTCGGCCAACCACCGCTTCGTTGTGGTTTCGACTTGCGGAGGTCGTGCGGTGCTAGGCACGTGGCATTGTCCCCCGCCAAACAGCATTGGCTCGATGCGAAATGACCTATGCATAATTGCAGAAGGAAATAAAAGAATGGGAATGAGCTGAAGTGTACAATCCGTGCTAGTTGGGAGGCGAGGAAAGTCAAGTCCGTACTTGCGCGACGGGGATAATTAAGGGCGCGGGACACAGCGCGACCGCAGTGCTCAGTCATGTGAAAAGTACGGCTCTAAGCGCACCACATGCTCGAGTTCAGGCCGCTGACGCCGAGGGTCAACGGTGACAGTCACATTAAGAACAACTTCGTAGCTGATCTTGTGCAAACTGTAACTGATTATACTCGTGAATTTGGGAATGCCAGTTCTACTCTTGATTTAATCTTTGTCAACAGGAATGTGTCGGACTATACGGTATCAGTAGACGCTGGTGTTTCTGATCACCACGTCATGAACTGGTCCTTTCGGGTATGAAATAGACAAGACCATAGGCAACAGCCTGTTCGTATTGTGAAAAATTTCTCACGAGCCAATGACCAAGCCATTCCTGACACCCTGTGGCATTTCTATGATAATCTATGTGGGGATGTGAAATCATTATAGAAATCATTCATAGAAATTGTACAGTTCTGCCTCGAAAATAATGTACCAAACAGACGTGTCTAAACTAGCAAAAAGAACCCATGGATGACACGAGAAATTATTCATATCTATCGCAAACTAAAACGTGCCAAACGTACCGGTCAGCAGCACCCATCAAGTTCTTAAACCTGGGCTAGCCTCCCGCTTATCCGAAGCAAAAGCAAAATGCTTCACTCACTCACCCCCGAGCTTTTTAAAGGATAGACCTGGAAGTTCTGGCGGTACCTCAGTGAAACTAAAAAAGATCAGACTAGTTATCTGTTAATAATTTCATTTCACATAACCTCTCCGTTATTGCCAACTTCTTTATTCAGTACTTTCACTCTTTTCACCACGGCACACGATGACGTCCAGTTTGATTATTCCCTCCCGTATCTATCAACCGATTTCATTACGCACGAAGGTGTCTTAATATGCTACTCAACATTAGAGTGAAGACCTCTTCTGGCCCTAATAATGTACCTAACGTATTCCTACGTCGCTATGCGGAGCCCCTGGACCATATTCTTACTCATTGGTTCCAGTTATCATTTCGGGACAATGTTCTTCCTGAAGATTGGCAAATGGACCGAGTGATTCCGGTTTTCAAAAAAGGTGACCGTCTTGATGTTGGAAGCTATCGTTCAATTTTATTAACCTCCAGTATATGTAAACTCATGGAACATATCGTGTCTAACTTCCTAATCGCATTTCTCGAAAAACACAGTATTTTGTCGTGTTTCCAGCATTGATTTCGAATAAGACATTTAACTGTTACTCAACTGGTAACTACCATTCACGAAGTGGCATCCTCTCTTGATAAGGGCGAGCATGATATTCCTTGACTTCAGCAAAGCTTTTGATCGCGTCTCACATAGCAAACTAGTCCTAAAACTTCAGAACATTGGTCTTCCCCTACCGATGGTGAAATGGATTCAAGCCTACCTCAGTAACAGAAAACAGTTCGTCCACGTCAATGGCAACTCCTCCGGATTTCTACCGGTTGGCTCCAGAGTCTATTAGGGTAGTGTCCTTGGCCCTGTTTTATTCTTAATATATATTAAGGACATCGTTTCCTCAGTTGACATTGCATCTGCTAGTATAAGGCTATTCGCAGATGACTGTGTTCTATTCAAAACTATTCGTTGTACCGATGACCAAATTGCTTTGAAAAATAACCTTAATGCTGTACACCTGTGGTGTAGCATTTGGACTATGGAATTAGAGAAAAATCCGTCCTTCTTCGGGTAACTACCAAGAAAACTCTGTTTCAGTTTTTGTACAAAATCATTGAATATCCAATACTTCAGGTCGACGTGTATTAATACCTAGGTGTGACGATAAATAATAACTTGAACTGGACCAGCCACGTTAATAAAACTTGCGCATCAGCCTTTAGGAAACTCGGTCTTCTTCGTTTTAAATTAAGATCAGCCCCTTCCCATGTTAAGCTGATTGCATTCAATACTCTTATCAGGACTCAGCGGGAGTATGCGTGTGTAGTATGGGAGCCTTACTTGAAGAAAAACGTAACCAAACTAGACTGAGCAGGCTTACGTCACACTGGCTTCTATTAAGAGGTGCGGGGACAATACCTGGCGGTTTATGAGATTTAAGTTGTCTGACCGCGATTAATAAACTGCAGTTAGCGCGATCACCAGCGTGTGAAGAGAAACGCGGAGGGACTCTTATCCCCACCAAAAACCATTCATAAGCCACACAAACGCACAATAGGCAGGCAAGCGCCCCCTCATTTGCGCTTTCCGTGGACGTACACTGCGCCCATCATAAACATATCCGTAGCATATGAGCTCGCACGCAATATCCTGCGCAAACAAGAATCTGTCACATTTTGTAATAAAGGCAAGATGTACTCAAAGTATCTCACTAAAGCGCTTGGTTCAGCTGAACAAGAGAGCACAGACGAGCCTCACCTGAGGCCTGCCGTGAAACAAAGAATAACAAGTAACATCCACATGACCGACATAAGGAACAACATTAGTGACAATATTTATTGATTAGTGGAAGATCTACCTCTTTTGCGTAAATAAAATGACCACATTTGATGTTGCTAAGCGTTAACTTTCCTAACGAATGTACAGATGGCTGCTATAAAAAAGGAGCAATTAATGTTCACAGTATTATTGATATGATTATTTCTGCTCAGGCTGAAAATGCATGTAAGGCGACAGAAGCTATTTAGAAAAGGAAGAAGTTATTGTCACTCACACTTTCGGAGTGGCTGAATGGTAATCGTGTGATCCCTTGAAAATTACCGTTACCTGCACGTCTAAGCTGAGCACTAACTCTTCCTCAGTATTCCCCGCATTTGACTTTGGGTGTTGCCAATGCCTACAGGTTGAACTGTTTAGCCTGTGCAGCATCACATAAGTTTCATACTTCTGAAAGGCTGCTTCTGGTCTCTATGAAGCCAACGTAAGAATGATATATGCCTTAAGATGCATCAGAAAAGGAACAGCTGCTGGAAGTGTCCTATGTGCTATGCTGAACCTCCCAAAGCCGCCAACGAAGTTTTCCGGATACAATGAAGAACTCGTAGTCCATATTGAAGCTGCAGATAAGGATTCGATGCAACGTGCTGCCAAAGAGGTCGTGCAGTTGAACGACAAAGACAACCACATCGCAGTTGCCTTGGATGAAAATTGGCAAAAACGAGGTCACGCTTCCAACAATGGCATCGTTTCGGCAACTAGCGTAGACTCCGGAAAAGTTATTGATGTGGCAGTCATGGCAAGACACTGTCGTTTGTGCAACTCGATGGAGGGATGTAGTGATCCACACCACAAAAAACTTGCCAGCGTAACCACCAAGGAACTATTGGTGGCATGGAAGTTTCGGGTACAGTGAACATTTTCGGTAGGAGTGAAGAACGCCGTGGAGTGCGATACGTCAAGTATCTCGGAGGCGGCGACAGTGAAGCGTTTCTGGCGGTGAAGGCAGCAAAGCCATATGGAGAAAGCATTGAAATTACTTGAATGGGCGCGAGATTGAGACGAGCAAATGAAGAGAAGACAGAAAAGTTGTCTGGTGGGAAAACATTCTCCGGCCGACGAAGACTAAAAGACGCAGTCATAGACAAGCTTGAAACGTACTATGGCTTGGCCATAAGAAGAAATATCAGCAACTTAGAAGAAATGTGGAAGGCCGTTTGGGCAACATATTTTCACATTTCATCATCTGACAAGGACCCTTGCCACGGATTGTGTCCAAAGGGGCCTGGCACCTGGTGTGCGTATAACAAAAGTGCGCATGAAGGCAAACCCCTTGTGCACAAAGACAGTCTTCCTGCACCTGTCTTGGGGGCCATAAACCCCATCTATCGGCAGCTTTCACCGCCAGAGCTTCTATCGAAGTGTCTGCACGGACGAATCCAGAACCCAAACGAGCCCTTCAATCACGTCGTTTGGGAACGTGCTTCAAAAAATGTATTTGTGAGCCTACAGACATTGAAAATTGCTACATTAGATGCTGTTCTGACCTTCAATGATGGTGTAATCGCAAGAACTAAGGTTCCTGAGGCAAGCGGACTAATTCCGTGCAGCAACACTCTCCGCTGGCTGAAGCTAGTCCATCGGCGTCGAGTTTACTTCGCCGATAGAGCTACGCAGCAAGTGACAAAACAGGCACGAGAAGATAAACTGCAGGAAAAGAAGCGCCAGGCTAACCTAGATGATGACTATGCAGCTCGCGCCTAGTGAATAAATTGGTCAAAATGAGTTGGCTAAGTCGAAATCTTGGGACTGAAGGTTTTGTTTACTTTAAACTCAGTTTTCTCAAAACAAGATTTTTTATTACGTCGGTACCATTATTTTCTAAATGACAATAGATATCAAGGTTATTTTTTCTGTGCATACAGTACATATATCTGGAAATTTACTGTACCAAAACTATGAGCGTACAAATGACATTGTTTATTTTAAAATAAAAATATGTACACAATTTGGTCAAAATTAGTGTGTAGAAGGCAAAAAACACATATAATTTCATTTCTAGTATATTAAATAGTTTTGGTACAGCGGCTAGAAGATGAAATTGTGAACAAATTGAAGTAAATATCTTGCCGCTGTCTTTATCAGTTGCTGAGAAAAGTGCACCACAATATGCCCCAAAATACATGGGAAAGATGGGGCTTACCCTGTACTCAATTTAGCTGCCACCTGCCACTGTCTTCAGTTTGCTCACAATCCGGTGTCCAGGTTGTGATGGCACCACAAGGTTACGTGACCCACCTACTTCCTGTAGGTTGCTTCTCTGAGGATTGTTCTTCTGATTTTTCGCTCACGGTCAACGATGCCGACGATGACGCTGTATTTTCGGCGACACGAGCTCCTTAACGCTGTCGCGTAAAAATGAGAATTTAGAAACAGTTATGTAAGCCGAGAACATGCTAAATGGAACTCCTTCTCAGACTGAAAAAAAGCAATGGCACACTGACAAATTGTTCATTGGAATGTTGATAAAAAAGCATAGTTATGGCTGTTAAAATTCCTATCTGTTCCCTCAAGAATTGTGATCAAAAAGCAGGGACTCTAATGACGGGAGGCAGGTATCTACAGAAGCCAGAAGCTTTGCGTTACCTCACCTTATTAACAGGGTAGCTAGTTCGGCTGATATAAACTTTGTCGAATATAATATGTATATCGCATCCTTGCAGGTGAAATATTTTTTTTAATTAATTAGCATATAGCAAAGTGCTACCATTTATAATTTTTTGCCTTTTTTGCGTACCCCGCCGCGGTGGCTCAGTGGTTAGGGCGCTCGGCTACTGATCCGGAGTTCCCGGGAACGAACCCGACCGCGGCGGCTGCGTTTTTATGGAGGAAAAACGCTAAGGCGCCCGTGTGCTGTGCGATGTCAGTGCACGTTAAAGATCCCCAGGTGGTCGAAATTATTCCGGAGACCTCCACTACGGCTCCTCTCTCTTCCTTTCTTCTTTCATTCCCTCCTTTATCCCTTCCCTTACGGCGCAGTTCAGGTGTCCAATGATATATGACAGAAACTGCGCCATTTTCTTGCCCAAGGACCAATTATTATTATTATTATTTTGCATTGCAGTAAGGTGTCCAGAAAGTTTGTAGAGAGCAGAAAAAACTGCTTTCACGCGGTGTCTCTCGGTCGCCTTCTTGGTGCAATGTAAAATACTCTGGGAATAAGGAAGCACCTCATTTTAGTGTCAGCTTTTTCTTTCTCTGCCTCTTTCGTCTTAATCTTTTGAAGCAACGATTCTACTGCAGCTGTTAGCGAAGTTCTACAGTAACCTACCGCCGTCAGCTGGTCCACGTATTTATCAAAGCTGCTGAGTGCGGCGTGGGTTGTGTAAGTGCAAGGGTTATTGAAACAGGAATTGCGAATGCATACTTTCAGACACTTTCCAGAAGGGACTATTATAATTTCCTGCTCAGAATGAGGTAACACTGTGCCCCATGGTATCAACGATGCACACCTTCCTGGACACTGTAGCAATTATGGGGACCCGCTTCTTTCTGAGAGCGTTTCATTGACCTGCATTGAGGGCAGGCGTTAATGAACGGTACTAGGTGCCTACTAACTTGAACATTGCAATTAGCATGTTGTTATTGTGCCTTTTGTTTTGCTGAAGGAGGTATCGTTCTCGATTCATAGTTCTGCAGTTGAGATGCAACTGCTGTGTTGCTCTGTATTTTCATATTTGTTTTCCCGTGCTTCTAGGTTAGCTAGGTAGTTCGTTTCCTTTTTGGTTAGCTAGGTAGTTCGTTTCCGCAGTTGTAAGTTCGGCTTTGGACCTGTGCACCTTCATATCGTTGCAAAATGTTTTAAAGCTGTTATTCAGTTTCACTTTTGGGAATGTTTCTAGATGTCGACCTGAGTTACGTTGCATTTCTCACAGAACAGAAGAGTTGGAGTAACATTTTTATTGATCGTAATTACGTTAACACGTGCCTAGAAAAGTGGTGAGAACGTTTTTTGTGAACACCACATAGACGTTCTTGCTTTAACGTTGTAGCTAGGTAAGGCCTTTGTTAGATAACGTTGGTCACAATTTTTTTAAAAATCGCTCAACGTTGATGCAACAGTATGCGTTACTTGTGTACGAGGTATGATACGCGTATTTGCGTCACGGTGTTCCATACTACGCTGTCAGTACACAGATTGCGGACTAGCACTCTTCTTAATACTGCGCTTAATGACACTTACATTGTACATGCATGTATGCACTTCATATCCATGTCATCGTGTCTTTTACTAAGGGCGCAATGATTGCGCTGCTCGTAAGTCGGACTAGATGCGACGACGCCTAGGTGGAGTGCTCTGTGTACGCGGTGTCGGCCGACTTCTTTCGACGGAGCTCATTTTTGAGAAAGCGCGAAAGTGAACGTTGTGCGCAACGCGTTTTGCTTTGCGTAAGCATCTGAAGCTAAAAAATTCTCACTTAAGAAACCGACGTAATCCTACGAAAAGTTGTGCACGCGACTTGCAGGGTAAAAAAAAATTAGCTGTGGTTTAAACTTTGGTTAACCCTGGTGAGAAGCGAGAGCATCCTTTCTGTGGCTACGTTCACAAACGCTACACACACTGCCGAACGTCTATGAAATGCACGTGTAGCCGAGTCAGACTCGCTGAGTCTGCTCACAAAGTCCGTCTTACTGCGCTCCGTCTCATTTCAAACCATCACCGCGTCCAGTGCCGAAGTTTTAGGAATCTCCGGCTCTGCGTCGCTAGTTAGTCGGGACGCTTCCAGATCACATGGCTGAATCATCAGATGAAGTTAAAAGGTCACGAGGCCTCTCGGCCAATCATAAATTTAATCTCCAGCTGCCAGGGTAGGGAGGTTGCTCATAGTCCGATGGGGCAGTTGCCACCTGCCACGGTGGGCAGATTGTGACGACGTCAGTAGGTCACATGACCTGCCACATGACATCACATAACACCTGTCAAGTGACTGCACTGACGCTACCCTGTTGAAAACCTAGCGTAATGAAGCTTTCACTTCAAAACACAACAGTTGGGATGTCACACTCCACTGCCGAGATGCCGCCGTCGAACTGCGCAGACTACGCGCTAAGGTTTCAGAAGCCTCGCTTTTAGGCGACGCGGCATTACCCGGGCAGTAAACGCGTGTGGTTCACGCACTGAAGCTCGACGGAGAGGGAAGTAGGCGAGTGGGTTGCGATGCAGCTTCGCAAGAAGTGACGTCACGGCCGCTCGTTAGATGTTACCCAAACCTGCTTACAGAAGACTGGCTCCTCACGGCCGGTACTTTCCCTCTCAGGCGACGGCGTTTGAGGGGCAGGAAGAGATTGCAGTTGATGTGGAAATTACGGTAGCCTTGACGGCGGACGCGCCTTGTCGGAGCGGCACGGTAGTTCCTTCAGCGACGAGTAGCAAGCGGACGCGAGGCAGCATGCCTCCTACAAGTACGCCCTGCACATTGGTCGGCTTTGCTGCTGAGCTAGACTGGAGGCCACTGCACTTCGTGAGGCCGATTCCCAGGAACAGAATATGCAGCGCCTGCGGACTAGTGCGAAGGATGAACGCCTTGCTTCCGTGCATGCACGCTCTGTGCCGGTCTTGTTACGAGCAGTGCGGCGGGGGAGGCATTCGCGTTTGTCCTCTGGACGGCGAGAAGTGCCTCGATGACGACATCGACTGGAAGGAATACGCCACCGAGGAACTCCTTAAAAGAGAAGTTAGCGTGGTGTATGCAAACTTAAGTTGGAGGAGTTTTATATGTGGTGTTCTGAAGAACGGATCATACTTTTAATGTGAAGAAAGGTGTCAGAAAGGTAAGAATCTTTGTCTATAGAGCTCCATTAATAAGCGGCGGAGCAGGCCGGCGCCGTGTTATGTTGGCCGATTCGCTCCAGTTAGCCGTTCACTGCACACGCGCGGGCAAAATACAGGGCTGTCCTGCTCGGCGGTCCCTATAGGGCAGTGCTGGCCTTTTGCCTGCCCTTGTCACCTTTATGACAGAGCTGGCATTGTCACACCGGCCACTTATACCATGGCGCGCGTGAAGCGAGGCGAATGAACAAGACAGAGCTACTTTTGGCGTGCACTTCGCTTTCAGAAGAAACACAGGGTTAATTCTGTGCCCATGCATGCAGCTAAACTTTGTTCCACCGACGAGTGAGCCAACTAAAACGTGGGAGGATAGCAATGTTGCTGTGCCCGTAGCGAAATAAACGGCTCATGCGTGAATGTTTCACGTGTCTCATTGATCGTATAACCCGGCCACACCTAACTGTGGAGGCCTGTGTGGGTCGTTTCCAAATATGCCAAACCGAGTCTCCCCAGTTTGGTAGAAAACGGCACTTTATTTAAGCAGCACAATCAAACACGGCAGGCCCATCCAGAATATAACGTCAGAATTAATTATTTAATGGAGAGAATTAAGCGGGGGCTGGGCATGTATTAAGTGGGAAAAGAACGTATACGAGAGACAGGTATGAAGCTCTTTGGGGCTAGAATTGTTGGTACGCTCAGCACTAACTCCAAGCGGCTAAATTTTTGAAAGTGCCATGCGGCGCAGGCCAACAACGTGTGCTCATCCACTTGTGGGTCGCCCCGCCCCAGGTGCCGAAATACGACAGCTCGGTGGCCACCGTGTCAAGGCAGCCGGTACAACAGCGAAGCCATCGTAGGTCTTACGACGGGGGGTGCAAGCAAGAAGCAAGCACCGGCTACTGCGCGGACTTGAACTGAGGTTCATTTTGGCTGTGCATGCGCAGCCGACAACTATTTCTATATCAGCGGCCAATGTTAGACGGCACTGCCTTGCCCCGCAGAAAAAAACGGCGGTGCGCTCTAGAAAAGGCTGCTGATCCCTTTACATGGTTTGCTCAGTGTGTTTCGTTTCGTTGCACACGAAGCTTATCACTATATAGCTTATCACCTAACCTAACCTAATAAAAAATGTTTGGCGGATATTTTTAGAGATTACCGTAATTAGCCGAATGTAGCATGGCAGCCATTCTAAAGGTAACGTCGGTTTTGGGGGCGCTAAACTGAAAAAATGAACTGGTACCTGCATTTCAGAACTTTAGAGCCGAAAAGGTTTGATTTTGGGCCATGCTGTGTGGTTCACTATGCACGGCTACCGTTCTAAATCTGCTCAAGCTGAGCGTAACTATCCTCATCAATGGCATAAATGCTATGACCCATATTCTCTTAGCAATTGCTAAGTAATGGTTGATTAGTAATTAGTTAATCAGTCATTATTCAGTGATTAGTAAAAACTAAAAGTTAAAATGAATAAAAAGAATAAAACCAACGAATATTAAAACTTATTAAATGAAAAGTTGAAAACAAAAATAAAAAGATATAAAATATAAAAACGAGAATTAAAAATAATAAAAGCTAGAAAAGTAAAAATAAAAACTAAAAAATTACAAGCATAAAATTACCAAAGGTTAAAAGAAGTATAAATAGAAAATTAAAAACATACAACGAAAAACTATAAAAGAAGAGAATAAAAATAATTAAACAAAAATTACACAAACATAAAAAATGAAAAACAATAGAAAGAAATGCAATGCCTATAGGCGCCGTGGGAAAAAAGAACAGCGTTCTAGAAATTTCCATGCTTTCGCACTCCTGCACGTAGGCCGACTTAAGTGCCCCCAGAATTTTTTCTCATAGTCGTCGTGTCCTTGCGTGGTGGAAGGCGCTAATCGACCGAATATGACCAGCGGCATCTATTTCTTTCGCTTTCCAAGTAACGAAAAGCTGCCGTGAAAAATGGAGTTTGGAGCCGTTCATAGATCAAAGTAACAGACGTCAAGTGCTATCACGACCTACAACGAGTACTTGATTCTACTTATCGGTGTGTACTCGAGCGACCATGTATTTTTCGGTCAACATTGCAACACTTGTTTTGCCTTACTATCTTTCCGAGCGGGCTGCGCTTCAATAATGACCGATCGAGCGCTCAGGAGCCCGGATGGTATGTAATTGCTTGAAGTGCTTTTAAGAACTTCTTGTTAACCATTTAGTTTATTCCAGTGTGCACCAAATCATGTTCAAGAAGCTGCCTTCTGTCACAAGACGGCCAGCAAGTGCACGCCAGCAGCATGGCCGCTCATTACCGTCACATTCCAACCCGGAATCGCAACATACCGCGCTCCAGCGCTGTAGTGTCCGAGTCGAAAAGCTGTCGAAAAGAGTCGAAAGAACTTCTGAATATTAGTGTGCTCTGGATGAATATTATTCGATAGTGCACAAAACGCGCTTTGTTGGCTTATTTTGCATGCGCATCGCATTCTGTGTTCCGCACTACACTTACCATACTTGGATGGTACACGTTCTAGCAATAGTATCATGTTCTTGTCAGGCAGAACGTAATTTAAACGAGACAAACAAGAAATGTCCATTCCTGAAAGAAAAATCACCCAGCCAAAATATTCGGGGCTCGACCGTGTGCTGCTGTCTTCGCTCGCCAGAGCCCACACCTCGCAGGGCTCGGCAGACGCTTTTGTGAACGGTCTTTAAAAAGCGGAAGCCCGGTGCCAAGGTCCGAAATTACCCCGTTGCCAACATGCCCGCTTTGTACGACTTCGGTTCTTGAGAATTGTACCGGCTAGGTTTATTCTAGCTAGGTACGCGAAAATATCTCCGAAGTGCACTTGTGCCTGACACTTGAGGTCATTTTTATTTATTTATTTATTTATTTATTTATTTATTTATTTATTCATTTATCACATACTGCGGACCAAATACTTTCCAAGTAGGAGAGGCACAGTACAAAACAATAGAGTACAAAACTTCGACCTTGAAAGAAAAAAAAAGAAACATGACGACGAAACAAGTATTAAAAAGGACGACCAACACTTATACAACGCTAAATAGGCACAGGATGAACGAAACAATACGCAGTGTCAACAACACAGCGCGTCACAGGCAGCGCCAACCGACGGTTGAAATTACTCAGAGCAGGCAAGCAAAGCAGAATCATGAGGCAGTCGTTACAACCAATCAATCAATCAATCAATCAATCAATCAATCAATCAATCAATCAATCAATCAATCAATCAATCAATCAATCAGTTGGAAATTACTAATAAGTCCCGGTACTGGACTGAAGCGTGCTTGGACCTCTTATAAATATCATTAACGCACAATTTCAGGCAAAAAATACACATCGACGGCCAGCTCCGCGACGCTCCGAAGAGCAGGAAGACAGAACTGGAAATCCCGCTCTTGCCATCCAAGCCTGTTTTCTTTCGCCGCCCATGTGCTGCCCTGACGTCATATTGTTTGCGAGCAGAGAGAGGTCTATTCATAGATGGCGCTACCGGTCGCTTCTTTACAAAAGGAAGTAAAAGACAGGGCTACACCATGCTTCGTGATATAAAGTGAACATAGCTAACACACCTCTCTTGAGGGTAAACCAGCACTGAATGGTGAAGAAAGAATTCATCTTGAAGCTTTACCGTACATTAAAACCATTAAATCAAGGAGAATTTTTTTATAAGCGTTCAGTTTGTTCCTGGTTTTCTCTGTGCATCTACGTAATTTTATCTCGTCTTCACAGCCGCCTTTTCCGAAGAGTCAGTTATAAAACGTGTCATTACTTTTAATTTCCGTCATCAGCAGAATGGGAAACTTCCCGTTATATTCAACTGAACATTTGAGATTATTATGCCTCGCGTAAGTTTCAAAACAATTATTTCGTGCATGTTGCTTGTTAACTTTCACTTTTGCTTGCAAATAACCAAGCAATCCAGAAGCAATTCGCATTTTCCTTCTCTATTCCTTCATCTAATGCATTGGTCGAAATGCCGTTCTTCACAAAGCATTTAGTATAACGCTTTTCCAAGTATCTCCAAAGTCGTTCACCACAGATCTTCGTCATACGCGTGTTTGGACATGAAAGAACACGTTGATTATCTTCAGCACCTGTATCGTGTGATCTGAAGGCGTTCACCTGACGCACAAAAGCGATGAAGTCTAACATTCGTTTCTAAAAAAATAATAAATATTGGGAAAAAAATTTGCTACTTAATTCGCTTGCCGCCATCATGCAGCAACTACTAATACAAAGTTGCCTTCAACTTAAGGTTTAGTTCAACGTTACCCAAGACGAAAAGCACTTTTTACCAAGATGTGAGGTAGTGTGTCCTCGTGTCTGTACGAAGCCGTCAGTGTTTTTGTCCTGTTGTGCTGGCTTCTGTAGAACTGAACACGATAGTTTTCTTTTCTAGTGATAAGCATGCCTCCTCGGCAAAATTGTGAACCCCTTTAAAGAGACGTATTTCAATATTTGTCACGTGCTTCTTATGGCTACACTGTGAAGCTCTGACTTGTTTCTTAAATTCCACCGTGAACGCTACACGTTCTAATGAATTTGGGCTGCGACCCTGTACTGTACTCACTAGAATTGAAAAGTGGTTGGAAAAGGGCCCTCCGCGCACGCACTGTTGCGTCAGGCTGTAGTGATACACGGCCGCGGCAGCCGGTAGCACTGTGACAAACTCTCTAATTCCGGTGGTAAATACGGTCATCAACTTTGATCTGGCAAAGACGTGTTGCGACGAAACGTAGCAGCCCTTGGTTTCGTGGCCATTTATACTAAAGTACTGCTGGTGACCCGTCGCTTTTCGTGGACGGACCTTCGAAAAACTGAGACGAATTGCACCACTTTCGGAATTACTTGCGTCCTATGAGACGTCTCAGCGGTCGATTCATGCCGGCCAAAGTACCAAGACAGTAGGCTCATGGCAAAAGGAACTCAGAGGCAAGAAAATTAAGCGAAAGGACAACGTAGGCGCAGCGCTGACCTATGTTATGTGGACAACACTCACTCAGTTAAAAGTTTGCTAGAAGCAAAGCACAAATATAGTCGCAGAAAGCAAAATATAAGTGCATTCCTACAGAGACATTCAGTAAAAACTGACGGTCAATTTGAGGAGTTAGGCCAAATGCGAATTAAGTGCACTAGCAGTTCGGCTTTCACATCGGTTACGGTGCGCAGATTCAGTGTTCACGGGTGGCAGTTGTTCGCATAGCGATAATGGTGATAACGTCCATGTAAGCGGAATTGGTCATTCTCTACGTTCGTAGATCCCTGGCAGTCTTCGTACCACTGCTGGCGCTGTGGTGCAGCGTTGAAGCGACGCGCCACTGCACTTATCAGCAGGTTTTACCATCGGTGGGACTTGGGTTGCTTGGGCTGGGTTGCGATACAGGTTGGTCTTCCCGAGCAGCCTGTCACAATTAACTGAGCTGCCTCCTGACACGGTGGCCAGGCTGCTCACCTGCCCACCTTGTGATAGGCAACTGCCCAGGGATATATGCAGGGTTCTTCCCCTAACCCTTACAAAAATGATCTATAGGCAGTCTATAGACTTTGTATAGACTTCATTGTCTTCCTATAGATATTTC
The DNA here is from genome assembly GCA_030143305.2 of Amblyomma americanum. Classification (NCBI taxonomy): domain Eukaryota; kingdom Metazoa; phylum Arthropoda; class Arachnida; order Ixodida; family Ixodidae; genus Amblyomma; species Amblyomma americanum. The sequence goes on from JARKHS020014979.1 coordinate 25,518, forward strand.
TTTTTGCGTATTCATATTGTAAGACTGTCTGTAGACAAAAGGTACTGAAACTGTATGACCATAAATCTATACATTGTCTATAGACGGTCCATAGGATTTTTATTGCCTATATACTGTTCTCTAGGGCTTCTCTATAAAGAGTCTATAGACTTTATAGGCAGAAGTCTATGTACAGTCTATACACTGTCTGAAGAACTTTTTCCATGGGAACACCTGGAGGAATCATGTTCAGCAGCGTTGCTTTCATTATTTCGCCATTATCAAGCTCTGGACAGTCGAAATTATGGACCAAAAAGTTATGAAGTGCGGCTTGTAGTCTTGACGGTTGCGATTCTTGCGGTTGAAGTTGGATTTTATAATGCACGCCACTCGCGAGCACTGTCACTTTATATTCAGGGCTCCTTCGTTGGCTCGCACTGCTCCTCTGAGATATATTGGGCTCAGAAAATTGTGTTTATTGAAATATTCTTTTCGCGGCTCTCAGTGCGCTGGAGCGAATAAATATCGCGCACACAGCCATACTGAAACGACGCGGCATGCAAACTGCGGCAGCTGGTGGTTTATAAACATGCCAGACGCATATCCGAGTATTTTTTTAACTGACGTCAGTACAAGCTGTGTATATCGCAAAACTCCTGTGAGTCATATGTTAGTTTCTGTAATATTAGCGCGTAAGCACTAACCCGATGGTACCAACCACGAGCAAACTCAATCGTTGTCTGTTACGTTGTTTGTTCACAGCTGCCCTAGCGCGAGCGCTCCGTCCCGTGGCACTGCCCGCTCATCGGTGCTTTCACTCTGATTCGAAAGTAGTAAACATTCTTTTTAGTTTTTACCGGCTTCTCATCATGTGTTACATATATTGCTATCACTTGCTAGTGTCTCAGTTCGCTAAAGACCCTCGTTCTTGTCAGAATTTTTTTTATTTAACATATCGCTTATATACCTCTTACTCAGCGACACATGGGCTCGAAAAGTTATTTTAATTCCACCGAAATATCATCCTCTCTTCAATAATAAACAGAAATAATCCTAAATGCTAAGCAACAATCGAATTCCAGTTAAATTACTCTACGAAATACACACCAAATTCGCCGTTTCTAACCAACAGGCTTACAAAACGGAGCGTGCTTGCTTAATGGAGCGTGCTGCACTCCATCCAGCGAGTTGTTACATCGTTGCTCACAGATGTTGACCCAGCGTTACGAGACGAGGGCACAAAGAACACACATACCAGAGGACGGGCCCGTTCTGTGGTATATGCTTGCTTTGTGTTCTCGAATCACAGCACTGGGTCAACATTTGTGAGCAATGAACCAACCAGCCCAGACCAAAATCCTCATTTGTTACAACACACTGGTACAAGTTTTCAGCCCCTGCCTGTTTTCTTATTCGCAGGTTCACTGCTGGAACGAAGAACATGGTTGTGATGCTGTGATGGCTGCCTCGGAGATCTCGCACCATTTCCAGCGTCAGTGCGGACACCACCCGGCTCACTGCCCCAAGTGCTCAACCTCGGTTCTTTGCAGCGACGTGTGCGCGCACCTGACATCAAACTGTGCAGCACCTGCCTCACCTTTTGCGTCCGGACGTGGCCGTCCGCCCAGTAACAATGAAGATGCGGTATCTTCAGCATCCCTACGAGAAGCCTTAGAAGAACAGGCGGGGGAGATCAAAATATATCTGGAGCGGTTGGTTGCCGATGTCTGCACGCATGGGGATAGACTCAACGAAATGTCGCACAGCATAAACACTTTCAAAGAAACGTTGACGCAAGAGCTGACACGAGACGTGAGGCAAATTCGAGAGAGTGTGACAAAGAGTGAGCGCGAAATCAGCTTTGCGAATGAGCAGATGAAAGAGCGTTTGGTGGCGTGGAATAATAATCCGGCCAGTCTAAACGCGCTAGAAAAGACGGTCAAAGATTTCTCGGTGCACCTGAGAAGACAAAGCTCTGACAACTGTTCACGGATCGTAGCAGTCATTCAAGAGGTCAAGGAAGATTGCCGCAAGACACTGGACCGCATTATTACAATACAACGACGCGATGAGCTACGAGCAGCGCATACAGTCTTCGATGTAAAAGGAATGAAATCCCTCCGCGATAAAGCGCTGAAGAACGGCTATGCAGAGTATGTGAGCGAGCCGGTGTACCTCTGCGGCTACTGCATGTCTCCAGGAATCGCGCTGGAAAAACCGGACAGCGTTGTGAAGTTATGTGCGCTCCTCTGTTTGCACAAAGGTGAAATGGACGACGTTCTTCTATGGCCTTTCGAACACAAAATCAAGCTCAGCATCATACATCCTCAACCAAAGCCAGAACGCCAGCTTGAACTGAAACCTTTCCGCACACTTGAGAATTACGTAAAGCCGATCAGCCCAAGCAATCAACCAGCTTTGTTTCTTACTCCTTCGCTTAATATCGCCGATCTCTGGCGCGACGGCTACGTGAGTGAGGATCAGCTTCGAGTTAAGTGGGAGGTGCTGCCGTGAGCTACGCTTGTGGGAGGCGCGTTTTCTCGGAATTAAACATGATGTCGTCAGTGCATTTTAGTGCGAAAGCACTACTTCAAGAGGTCTAACCGGCTCACAAAGTTTGTGTGAAGCTTGACCTTTGGGGTGACTTTGGCAGAACCATAGATAAATAAACAAACATTCGCGCGACTTGGATTCAAACCCGCGCGGCGCGAAGAGATGAGCTTCGCAGGCCACTGCACGAGAGCACAATGCTATCGCCGCAGCCGATCACACCTCGTGTTAAACACCAACGCCCTCCCGCGCCTTGCACTGCCCATCGTCTTCATCAACTAATACTACTATCGAACTGGTATCGTAACCAGACGTGCCTACGACCCAGCAAAGCAAAACCATGAGCCAGCCAGGCTGAACACATGCTTTCTCTCGTCTACTCGTTTTAACTGGGTTAAAACCGTAGCACCTTTTTTCACTCGTTAACCTTACCAACTAGCCTAACTTCGCTCATTAATTTCCACTGAAAAGGACTGGAGATTATGCAAATTTTATGCTGAAAACAATTAAATGAACTCCGCTCTCTACATCGTCCCTATTTAGCTGGCCGTTAATGAAGAACATAACTTTATGACTCATGTGGGAACTTGCGCCCTGCTCTATGCCCTTTCGTTTGCTTCTCCGCGATACGTTCGCCTCTTCCTACTTACCTTAACTAACAAAGGAGGGCGCTCGCGTCGCAGCGAAAAAGCGCCACGGTCGGCGTGAGTGCTGCGCGCACGCGTAGACAGCTCTCTCTTTTCGGCTCGGGAACTCGACGCGCGCTGACGTTCCGGAGCGGCGTTCCGCTCTCCGCCAGCGGGGCGAGGCCACGGAAAGGCGGGGGGGGGGGGGGGGGGGCGTTTCCCGCGAGCTCGTTCCGTCCGGCCTCGGGTGTCTGCCTTGCCCTAGCGTGGGAGAACGTTTCGCCCGTGATCTTGCTGGTGAGTCGGATGACCATGATTCCTTAGCATTTTGCTGCTAGGTGGAGTTAGTGTTGCTTGCAGCAATAAACGCCTTGTCTGTGTCAGCCAGAGTGTCGTTCCTTTGTTTCCCTCAGAGCAAAGCCCGCCGTGATCAGCAGCGCTCGCGATCATGGGGTAGAGTCGTCGGTTTTGCACTGTTTCAGCCGTGATCAAGCGGTAAAAACGTATTTACCCTCCAATTCCAAACCCATGCACAATAGAGCTCTGATGCTAAGTACAGTGTAAATACAGTGAGGCTAAATACAGGGTGTGCCAGGCGATTAAGGTGCTCCTTGGAATTTGGGGCGAAGACAATCATGTCGTCCAGGTATACAAGACGTGTGCAACTTCAGATCGGCAAGAGCAGTGTCCATGAGTCTTTTAAAGGTGGAATGCGCGGAGCAAAAACCGAAAGGTATGTCCTGGAACTCTTATAATTTGTCTAGCGCGATGAAAGCCCTCTTCTCGTGCTCCCTCCGGTCGACCTCGATTTGCCAGTACTCCAGCTTCAGGTCCATGGAAGATATATATCTGGCGTCACAGAGGCGATACAAGGCGTCATCGATTCTTGGAAGAGGATAAACATCCTTGTAATGCGTAAGCATTACTTCGCTCATGCGTGCCGTCCGCGGAAAGTGTGTACTGAAAGCGTTAAGAGAAAGTGTGGACACTTACCCGGTACACTTACTCGGTAGTAGATCGGGTAGGTTCGGAAGTGTGCCGCGCAAGCTGCAGCCAATGGGAGGAATCTCGGGTAAGTTCGGAGGAGCGCCGCACCAGCTGCAGCCAATAGGAGGAAGCTCTGGTGAGTTTGGTAAGCAAGAAGTTCCTCGGGCAGAGCAACATGGGCTCCACAATTCCTGCGGGAGACTGTGAAAGAACCGCTTAACCGGTGCGCCACTGCGCTGGTAGTGGTATGAGGACTCGCCGCCATCTATGAGTGTTAAGTTGAGAATGACTAATTCTGCATATATGGGCATTAACTCACGGAGCTTCGAATGGCGTGCTTTGGTGACCCACACGGAGGAAGTTACACAAACAACAAACGCACAAAGGGAAACAGTAGTAGTGCACAATGCTTTCGCATTCATAGTACATAAGCAGACATAAGTGCCCGCAGTAGTTTTTGTAGCGATAGCTACATTACGGTAGCATTTCGAGCCTTCAGCGTGGCGGCGGCGCCGCGCTGTCAAGTGGTTGATCACCTGGTGCGGAGCAGCTGCCGGCGTCGCAGCGCTGTGGCTGATCATGTGGTTCGTCGCCTGGTTGGTCACGTGACGAGCCACGTCGTGCGGAGCAGCTGCTGCTTCCGGCGGCGCTGCGCGCCGGCGAAACCCAGCTGCCAGAGCTGTGCGCATGCGCCGTGTCAAGTGGGACGAAGATGAACAAGGAACGCCCAGCGAAACAGAGCGGCGAAAGACTGACTTTGCAATTCAACTGAGCAAGTTCCACTCGGCCAGCTGTAGCTGTCGCGTCACTCCAGGTTTAACCAGAGATAAACCACCGCCAATTTTTTTTGACGTTGTTCAATCGAAGGTAGTCGACGCAAAACCGCGATGTCCCGTCATTTTTCTCTACAAGGACAACAGGCGCTGTCCATGGGCTTCGATATGGTCGAATGACGTGGGCATCCACCCCTTCCTGAACTTGAGTCCTGATAGCAGTGCGTTCCTGACAGTGTCATCTGCCCAAGGAATTGCTGCAGCCACATATACCCACTATACCCCCTTGTCATCTCGCATACAGGTCATAGAAGCGTTTGCAAACGGCACTTCATCATGTGGTACCTAGTCGCATCCCAGAAATCTGCCAAGACATCCATCGTCTAGCGGCACGCATCCCGCAGCAAATCCGTATTGAGTGGGTCCCGCGTGACCTCCTGAGCGCACAAAGCCGCGCAGATTCTGCGACCCGCCTTTCGACCCCAACCTCGTCTTTGCCTCGAGTCTTCACTCTGGATTACATCACCCTCCTTTTAACTAGAAAGGAACACCTCCGGCGCCGCATACGTGCTCTAATCCCTCCTGCGTGCGGTAACCCTCCCCCGTGGTCTTACCCGTGCAGAGGAGGTTGCGCTTCGGAGGATACGGGTCGGGGTTGCCCTAACTCCAGCTGTGACACGCAAGTGGCCGCATTTCAAAGATTCATATCCCTGCCCTGGGTATCCAGTCTGCAAGAGCAGAGACTGTGAGGCGGATATCCACCACCTGTTGTGGGACTGCCCGGCGCTGAAGCCGACGAGAATTCGGCACATGGCGGCAGTGGAACTCTCACCGTACAATCCGGATTGCTATATCGCCTGGACACAGGGTCCATATCATCGTTCACTTCTTGATTTCATCAAATCAGCCCACCTTCTTTCATTTATTTAAGCATCTTACTCTTCTCTCACTTCATAGTTTTTATGCCCTTAGGCAATAAACATCGCTTAAAAAAAGTGCGCCAATAACAACAGCGTTGCTAAATACTGGCTCTATGTTCGTACTGAGGGCAGCACAATGAGGAAAGCAAAGATTTCCGTCTATAAAAGGCACCGTACGAGAGAGTAATTTTACCCGCTGGACACCAGTATCCTCATGAGGTGACTATGGAAATACTCTTTGAAAAAGTGCGAGCATTTTGTGTTTTTGAAACGCGCAGAATGTCTTTCTTTGTTGCGCATTCTCGGTTGTGTTCAAGCACAAGTACTTAGCCTCCCTTGCACACCATCTTGTCCAAGCTCACACGTGCCTGCATTGCTCGCGTTTTTCTCTTGTAGTCTGCTAGTTTTTGTGTGCCTCTCTCGCTCGCGCGTGCGCGAAATGTCTATAAAAATGCTTCTGCCAAACCTAGCGTGCTCGTTCCTTACATCCGCCAGACCGATCTCAACTGGAGCTCTTGACACAGTCCGAAAGTAAATGAAATCTAAAAAGCGACAGGACGGTTGTGTGACAGAATACTACAGGACCACTGTGATAAGAACACTGTGTAACGTGAGACTGCGTTGAAGTAGAAAATTTGGGAGTGACCTCATATCAGACCTCAAGGCTCGATATGGAACATTACAGTACGGGTGAACCTTTGTAGGGCGATTATCGATGACTGGAGTATTGTAAATACGGCGGTGATGAGGCAACTTCTTCGATGGCAGTCTTGATATTCGCAAAAGCTTGTGCTTTGTGGCAGTTTTGTACTAACAATACAGTATACTAACACCGGCTCTTTAATTGTGGCAAAATAACTGAAAATAAAGACATACATTATAAATTTGCGAACATTTTATAATATAGTATTCTGCATGGTTCGGGCGTTGTATTAACATATGCACTGAATAGTGAAGGCCGCTGTTCTCAGTCCCTGATACGCTGTCGAAGATTTGGAGAAAAGTGAACGGCACGATGTTAGTTGCAAAAAAAATGTTTCATAAAGCATAAAAATCAATTCTTTTCATCTCAAGAAAGTGTTGTGTACTCCATGAAGCTATCGTGCGGTACGCAATATGCAGAGCAAACAGGAAGATGCCTCAATGAAGGCTTGAACGAGCATCCTAACATTGTGCTACATGAAGCGATGGCAAGGCACCTTGGAATACATTGCGGGGATTGTCACAGAAAAACATGCAAGTCATACATCGCTGCAACGAAAGTGATAAAAAGGCGTAGCAATCAGCTCGCTCGCAAAATTCTTAAACCGCAGAATTCAAAACGGAAAAGGAAGCATGCGTCGGCAGCCCCTCTGTGAAAATAATAGCAAGCGAATTAAGGTTTTTAGCCGCAGCGAATTCATGCCACAGTTGTCGCCGTAAACAGTTGTTAGTATGTGTCTTCTCCAGTGATTGCCGATAACTTTTCATTTATTGGTTGAACGTGTCGTACATGTATATTTCCGCGGGCCAAGCAATAAACTTCAGTTGAGAGTCAGCGCTCGTCCTTGTATATCTTCCTTTGTCCAAATCGTAATTTGCGCGGTTCCTAATCAGTGCCTACGTGGCCCAGTCTTTAACGTGCCTGTTTGGTGACTCAAGAGATGTGGGTTCGAATAAAATAAAAAATATAGGAATTTTTCTTCACGTAAAACCAGTTACTTCATGAAATTGAGACCTTTGAGTCATACATCAGCCTTTAATTAACATTCCAGGTCCGCTTTTGTATTGTTTTCATTCCACGCATACACCAGTGACGTTGGTTGTCTGCAACAACGAAGCCGAGTTTTCCCCTGAACTTAAGCCTGAACGCTGCAGCGTTGAAATAAAAATCATACTGCAGAGTTTGGCAACTAGATCATAGTGTCTAGTTGTTTCAACTTCTCCAATGCGTCGTTTTATTTATTGATTAAGACACTCAGGGCTAAATGGTTTTGCAGAGGGAAGCGAGATGTTAGTAGACTACTAAGCAAAGAAAGGCGTTAGTATTTAGGAATCAGTGGATTACGCAGGTCATATCCTCTACTCCCGCGCCCGCCTCCGCCAGAAAAAAAAAATGTTGCTGGATAAAGCATATGGAGAAATCTGCTCAGTTAGAAGTGCACTGAGGGTAACTGTAATGAGCATTTCATTGCGGTTAAACGGGACGTGCTTAGGAATTTATAAAGAAATAAGCGCGAAGAATTTGTTTAACAATTCCTAGGGTTTTGTGCGTAAGGGCTCGCGACCCAAATACATGACTGATTTAGATTGGACTGATGGTCCATATGCGAGCAATGTTATTGATTCAGAAGGAAGAGTGAGATTTCGGACGGATACGCCCTTGTAGGCACTCAGCGTTATTAAAATTGCCCCAATTCAGGGTGTCGAACCGGTGTAGAACTGAACAGGGTGTCGAAGTGAACCAAGTCGAACCGAACCCATATTTTTTTTTGCCATCTTGGAGCACAACCCGAACCGGAACGATTCAAAGGAACCGTTCTGAACCAGTTCGGAACTCGGTTCAACCACACTTCTTTTGCAACCTAGAGTACTTTCTTTTCAGACAAAATTAGATGTGCATAACGCATAGATTTACCTACCGAAAACTGTCTGCGCTATGCAGTACGAAAATGGTACTCAGTCTATGCGACAACAAACTATTTTCTCTATCAAAAAACTTATATGGCTCTTCTGTAATGTGCTTGCCAAATTAAACTGAAATTTTTGTTTATTAGTATGCCCCGTTAAAATTTTTGCACATAGTTTTAATCGAATAGTTAGCACTCCTCAGAAGATTATACTGCTAAAGCAGTTATAAAATTAACTACCAATAGACAGACGTGTCTTTATACTCACCTTTTCCTCTTCCCTCTTGAAACTCTACCTATCCTTCTCCTCTGTATCTGCACGCCGGCAGTGGTGGTGGTGCGATAACATCAGTCACAGGCCCGTGCACTTTCCTTTCCTCTTCCCCTTTCATCCACTTACTACTACAGACGTGTCTGTCTGTATATACCTGCCAATAAAGGACAATTCCTCCCTCAATAGTGTGCGATAGCGTAGAGGGCGCATGCGGTGGTCCTGACGGCGCCTGCGTAAGTACTCTGCGTCGGGTAAATTCCTTCTTGATCTCGTCTTGACACTCTGGAGGCTAGCGCTTCAGTAGATATAGAAATGGATTACTCCACTGAGTCGCTAATGTTGCGGCGGTCCTAAAGAAAGTTACATCACCGTGTGCAGGGGCGCGGACATCCGGCCGGGGGACGAGTGGTTGCACCTATTGGAGCGTGTCGGCGGTAAGGATTGTAACGCGTGAATGCACATGTTTCGCTACTTTTCTTGTTCTGCGCGAGTGCTCTCGAGACGTTACTCCGGGGATGGACCTCCTCCAGAAACACTGCACCCCTATAGACCTCCGGAATTTTCTAGCGACGTTTTCAGCCGAAATGTCGAGGTAAAACATTGACAAGGTTGGTTCCAGAGCCGCACTGCGTGTTACATATGATAACGTCACACTGGCACCTCGCGGCAGTAACACATCGGGCACACCAAACTGTCGCGTCTATTGCCTCGCTCGGGCCCAGCTTCGGAGCCTCGACAGCAAGACGTCTTCCCTTCCTCAATAACGCTCGGATGGAGGTGCTCGTCCCCAATTTCAGTAAGGATCATTGCCCCATTTTTGCGCTATACAGCCTTAGCTTACTTCAACCATGTTAAGAAAGCTAATGATTGCTTCAAATGCGAATAAACCACGAGTAGTGCAGTTACATGGAACGCAGTAAACGACTTCGACATAATCTCAGCGCTTATGCACGAAGAAATCAGGCAATCACAGGTACTCTTGATCGAGTTTAGTGGGTGTTTTATGACATCTTCTTCGGTAGCTGAACTGTCCATCATTAAAGAACGGATCATCATGCTCGAAGGCGTCCGACTGGTCCATCAGCTGCCTTACCTAGTGTTTCCTAGAGAAAGAGAGGCGACCCAAAGATAAGTCAGACAATTCCTTGACGATGGCGTCATTCAAGCTACGAACAGTTCGTGGGCGTCTTCAGCTGTTTGCGTAAAAATGACGGAAGCCTACACTTATGTGTCTAGTGCAGGAAGCGCATAACAATGTGACAAAGAAAGACGTGTGTCCCTTGCCGCGTATCGACGACTCAATTGAGAGACTTCGGCGAGCAAAGCACTTTACTTATGTAGCCCCTAGGAGTGGTTTTTGGCAAATAGAAGTCGATGAGAGGGGCCGGGCAAAAACTGCTTTCGTCCCACCGAACGGGCTCACAAATTTTGTTTTCCTTCAGACTCTACTGTGCTCCTGCCACGTTCCAGAGAATGGCGGAAACTGTACTCACCGGTTTCAAATGACAAACTTGCTTTGTTTTTCTTAACGACCTAATTTTTTCGGTGCATTTTACGGAACATCTGCAGGAACTCAAAACAATAGTAGAACCCATTCGCCCAGCTCAGCTCTCTCTGAAACAACAAAAATGTCCTTTTCGTTTCCCAGAATTGTGTTTCTCGCGTACGCCGTCAGCGATTACGAAACACTGGTTGACCCTGAGAAACCTGCAACTGTTGGGGCCTTTCCAGCTGCCGCAGTCAATAAACCCCGAGGAGCTTTCTAGGCCCCGGCTCGTATTGCAGTCATTTCATTAAAAGCTTCGCTCAGTTCACCCAACATCTTCACTAACGTTATGAACCAGCGGAAGCGGGTAGGCATACTCAGTGGTTAACCCAAGAATGACGTTTACTTACCCAGCTCAGTCTAGCCCGTGCGCCCCTGACGCCACCGTGCCGTCGCCAAACACAAGTCGCAACCTGGATTAGTTGCAAAGCTCCTGCCAGATGCGCTGGCGTGTGTACAAGCCGTAAATATCGGTACAACTGCTGTGCTCATGTGGAGCGATTTGAAGCTCAAGCTTGGGAACGAGACATGATTCGGACATCCAACACGGCTGCCCGAAAGATGGTTCGGTAGACCCCGCTAGCCTTGTGCTACGCTGCTTTAGGCTGCATAACACATTCGTGCGAGTGTGCTGCTTTAGGCAAACAAGCTATCAACGCAAGCCGCGTTGTGTAGTGTGTCGTGAAGATATGCAAAATATAGTCGGCCACCGTAGAAGCCCTCTGTGCGCAAGCACCGCATGTGCGATATAAACGATGACCCAGGTGTGGCTCGTCTGGTATGCAAAATATTTTGCTGCCGATGGCGTGGTGAGCCACTAATCCCACCAAGAAAGAAAGGCGGTGCGGAGCGGTAACGGTAGACACGTGCGCCGAGGGCAAACTCGCGTGTCGAGCAAATTTTCAAACCTTATCGGATTCATAGTACTCGTGGACGAGCGTCTCAAGATGTCGCACTCAGTTCACTGCCATTGGCAGCGTTTTCCACCTCACTTCGGCATCCAGCTGTCTAGACAACCCCAGGTCACAACGCAGAATGTAGACGGGGACACGAAACAAGAAGACGACACAACGAGCGCTGACTTTCAACAGCGTTTATTTTGAAAAACATACAGCATCATAACCTTTACATAATGGCATCATACGTGCCACAGACACGTGAATTGCTCACCATGCGACTATCGTCAGAGGCTGTACATCCAAAACTTGCGTCGCAGAATGCAAACGATGGTAAGTGCTGGGAAAACCCACTGAGATGATGGTCCGTGAGAAAATCTAGGCAGCTAAAAAAACCAGACTACGTGACCAATGCTTCAGAACACCGTCAAAAAAAAAACTTGAGCTGTTAAACGTGCACTGGTTTTCAAGAGTGTGCAGAAGTCCGTGTGTCGCATGGCGTGCAATTCACATGCCTGTCGCAGGTTTGGTGCCTTTATGCAGGGGAACATGAAGCAGTGTTTCTGAAAATTAGCGCTGTTTAAAGTAAGCGCTCGTTGTGTCGTCTTCTAGGCTTGTGTCCCCGTCTACACTCTGCACTGCTACTTAAAGATAGAAAACCAACAAGCCCAAGCTACTGCTTCTGTATACATAAGCAAAAAAAATTCCGCTCATTTAGCTCTGGTTAAACCTGGAGTGGCGCAATAGCTACAGCTGGTCGAGTGGAACTTGCTCAGTTGAATTGCAAAGTCAGTCTTTCGCCGCTCCGTTTCGCTGGGCGTTCCTTCATCTTCCGCTGTGGCAGCTCGGATTCGCCGGCGCGCCGCGCCGCCGGCAGCAGCAGCTGCTCCGCACCACGCGGCTGGTCACGTGACCAACCACGTGATCAGCCACGGCGCCGCGCCGCCGGCAGCTGCTCTGCACCACGTGACCAACCATGTGACAGCGTAGCGGTGTCGCCACGCCGAAGGCTCGAAATGATACCGTAATGTAGCTATCGCTACAAAACACAAAAATCGAGGTACTAGGCGCGAAAAAGAAAGCAAGAATACCAATTAGCGCTGCCGGTCAATAGTCAGTATTTCAGTCCCCTGACTCCTTTTGCAGCATTGCAGGTAAGCAGCATTTATTACTACCGCAAACCGTGAAGAAGCCTTCCAGAAATAATTTTCAGCTTGACAAGCGAGATAATCTAGTCTTTAAAGGGATGCATTGCTACTATACTTCCTCAGTGTCACAAATGCTACTTTGTGCTGAACCCGACTGCGGATATAGCTTAACCCGTCTCTCGGTAAAGATCTGCAGTTCAGAATTTTGTGCGCTTCCGGCGACTACTGACTGCAAGCATCGCATACACTAAAACTAGCAAGAAAATATATATATTTTTCATTTCTTATAAAGTACCCGTATGATCAAGTGGCCGCTGCTAAAACTGTAGCCCTCAACGGTGGTTAGCAATTCACGTCAATCGAAATCATAGCTCAAAAGTAGTGCTCTAGAAGACGCCTTTTGGGCAGGAATGCGCACTGCACACTGCCGTAGTTTTGGTCACGGGCTTTCCAATGCGAACCTTGATTGGGCTGCATATTTAAGGGAGAGCGATTAACCTAGCGCGATGAAGGAACGCAGAAGCAACCAGACTGATAAAGTGCTAGTGTTGTCTTTTGTGTGTTGCTTCATCGTCCCCGTTTTACTGCGCTGTTTGTTATTTTCGCGATGAGCAGCCGAACTATCCAAACCGTGATTTTAACTGAGCTTATTATCCACCCCTTGAGTCCAGAATATAGATGGAGCCCATGCAGGTGTATCTCGCCTTTCAACCCGCAGTTTGAGCACCGCGGCAGGCACGAAATGCAATTGCTTTTAGGTTGTCTGCCCATGCTGCGTGTTTTACTCGCACAGAAGTATATTATATTAACTATTGTCTCTGTGAGAAAAACGCAACCCGAAAGGCGGGAGACGCCGTACCAAGAGGCGCGCTGTCCGCCGGTATCATCTTTCGAGCGGTTCAGGAGACGGCAGCCTGGCGGCGACACTGTCGGCGAAAGTTACGAATTGTCGGCGCTGAAATAAAACTGGTTGTTTACGCATCTCTGAAACGTGTAATCCCTCCTCAGATAAGCCGAACGTGCATTTCAGGAACGAGGATTGTAATGGCATTGTATAGCTTGTGTACCTTGTGAAACGCGCGTAACCTGTAAGGTCCATCCTAACAGGCCATCAGTCGGAGCTGCTCTCCCATACCGAGGTATCATATCGCTAAAGTTGGCCACCTGTTCAATGCATCATTGGTATACAGGGTGTTTCACATAATACTTTACACAACTTTTAAAAGCTGGGTTTTACTTGACAGGGGCGCTTTTTCCGGCATAGCATTTTCAGCTGTGTAGTACATCAGAATACAGCTAAAGCGTGCTTACTAGTAGGCTGGTTAACTAATATTGGGTAGTTAACTTTTAACTGCTACTGTTAGGCTCCTTAATTATAAGTAGTATTGATATCAATTTTTAGAATTTCAAAAACGCGGCTACCCCCGGCGCTATGGCCCAACAAAATCTGAGACCGCAGGGGTGGCCTGGTCGTTTGAGCATCCGCCTCGCAGGTGGGAGGTGCGGGTTTTGATCCCCAGTGCCGCCGGGTGCGCACCGGTGTTTACAAGGGGTACTTGCTTTCACCTGCCTGGTGCTTGGCTTCTTTCGGGTGAATTGCGTGGGAAATGGGTCTTTCACCCGACCTTGAGTAGAAGAAAAGCCTTGTGTCATTGCGCTCATTGGCCACAGAAGCCCTTGCGCCATAAAAATTCGTCGTCACCAACAAATTTTGCCTACATCGTGCCAAAATACATGCGCTTTCGAGAAGCTTACAGGCAAAGCAACCACTCCAGTTCACATAACTCGTCTAAATAGCCTAAATTTGTTCGGCCTCAGCGCTGAGGAAGCCCGCGTTTTCGAAATTCCGAAAACTGGTTTGGTTTGGTTTGGTTTATGGGGGTTTAACGTCCCAAAGCAACTTTGGCTATGAGGGACGCCGTAGTGAAGGTTTCCGGAAATTTCGACCATCTAGGGTTCTTTAACGTGCACTGACATCGCACAGTACAGGGGCCTCTAGAATTTCGCCTTCATCGAAATTCAACCGCCGCGGCCGGGATCGAACCCGCGTCTTTCGGGACAGCAGCCGAGCGCCAAAACGACTTGAGCCACCGTGGTGGCTCCTCTATAAACTGATATTGATAATACTTACTGCCGGCTTCACGTCTCTCAATAATTAAGGAGCCTAACAGTAATAGTTAAAAAGTTTACTATTCAGTATTAATTATTCAGCCGGTCAGTTACCACATCTTTGCTGTATTCTGATGTACACCACTGAGAATGTTATGCCGCAAAAATCGCGCTTCTAACTCAAAAAGCCTATTTTTAAAAATTGTGTAAAATCTTAGGTGAAACACTTTGTATATTGACGCCTCTGTTGCATCGGTATGCAAAACACCAAGTCTAGAACTCCTGAGTTAATTGTTTTAGCCACTGCATGAATCGAGGCTGTCTTCTAAATTTAAGCATGCAGTTTTATGGAGGGATTCATACAGAGCGTTTGACTTTTTATCAGGGATTTCGGGCACCTCCTATGAACACTGCATATATCAATTGAACTGATATGTGTAGTTGAGTTCCTATTAGCGCGGTATTCAAATTGTTCTCAACAAAACAAGATTTTGCACTAAGGTGATGCCAAGTACAAAATGGCCGAACAAATGACGTAAAATAAAGTGTCGCTAGTTGGATCTCAACTGTACGCACCTGAAGTTCCTTGTCGGTTTCTTTGGAGCAATGCCTTCGACTACATGACCACAAAACCAGCGCGTAGTGATATGCCTGTAATAATTTTCTTGGGGACTAATTGTGTAGCTTTCATATAGTTGCACCAGATTTATATAACGAACTATAGTTACTCCAGTAGGTTACTCGAGCCCTCTAAAAAAAGTGCGCATTCTGGGACTTACCTTTGGCGTTAATGAAAGTGTATGGGCACATAACCGATGCGCACACCCCTCCTCAGAGATTATTGCTCCCACTAGCATCGGCATAGAGCATCAGCCTACCTGTCACTGATAATCGCCATACTGCAAGGAGAAATTGTGTAGTGAAGAGTTTTTAACTTTTAAAACAAGCACTACTACTGCTGCTCTCGGCTGCCGTAAAGATATTGTAATTTCTACTAGTGAGGGAACGGCTAGGGGTCCAGAAGTTTTAATTGTTATCTTGCAGGTATTACGTAAATAAATGTACACGTAGAGAATTCGCTGCTTTTGCTAAGACTGTGTTACACCTATAAGTAATTTCTTTGTCTCGGCGATTTAAGTACCCTTCATGACGCAGATACGGTGTTCTTTATGTCACTTGATAAACCGAGTAAATATTATTTTTCTAAACACTGCCCCTGGTAGCCTGTTCTTAGCTATTTTCATACAGGCCCGTTTTTCCAATGTTGATATCATTTGTGTTTTCTTGGTATGTAGCGTGGGGTATGTATCCGAAGCGAAAAATCACCCTGCGATGCCAGGCCAGTCGCTGCGCGAAGCGACAGTCAGCGAACAACTCATGAGAGAGAGAAAAACTTCTTTCTTCTTGCACCAGGATCTAGTCGCTGATTCAAACTGGACCGCCCAACGCTCTGTAGATGATAGATTAAGCACGAGCAGCTCGAACTAAGAAGCTTTCTCTTTCGCCTCTTTTAACGCACACCCACACGCACACACACGCGCACACACAGAGGTGCACACAAGCTCCATGTTAAAGTTGGCGTATCTAAATCGTGTCCTGTGAAATGATATACAGGAAAGCTGAATGTTATCAGCGATTAACGATGAGCTCTGATACAGAAACAAACATTAAAATGCCCTAAAAGCTATGCCAGGGGAATGTTGAGATGGAGAGTGAGGGCAGGATTATATACAAGTGCTATCAGCAATGCGCACGACCACAGAGCGGCTGCAGCGTGTCTCATCTGTTCTTGCGCAAAGAGGAAATCTCCGAGCATATTTCAGTCGCGTCGGCTCGCTCTAAGCGTAGCCAAGAGTACCTCATTGCGGCGCCTATCAGGCAGGCCGTTTGCATAGAAGGATCAAGGAAAGAAACATAAACGAGAGACGGTGCGAAGGAGAGAAAGACGGAAAGAGTTACTCGGCAACACATCCGCTGCCGCCGTAGCTGTTGCGCTCGCTAACGATCTCGCGTCGTCTCGCAGTTTAACCTGTTATATTTGCAGATTTGACAACCGTATTGCTCGCAGCTGTGCGAATCGACTGCGATGCAGCTTGTCGCTGTAAGCCGGCTCCGTTGAAGGTGAACGACCTCGCCACAACAGCCTTCTCTTCTCTCCTGAGTGGTTGCTCCACACATGTGTGAAACTAAAACAGTGAGCATTATTCCTTTCTTTAAACGGCCGGTTTGTGACCCATATTGGTATGTGGTGTTTAATGCCTTGAAACGGTACATGAGTTGTGAGGGGCGCCGTAGCTGAAGGCCACAGATTAATTTAGGCCATATGTTGTTCTTTAAAGTGCACTGGTATCGCACGTTAAACAACAAAGGCCACTGAGCCACAGTGTCGGGTCCTAGTTCATAAATACTTCACCGTTCCCGTGGATAACACCGTCTAGTAGAAGGGCGCATTTGCATTTTGATCATTCCTGAGGGATGAAAGAGGGCCCTTCGTTTTCACGTAAAACCAGATTTTATCCTGTTTTGCACCCCGAATATAATCTCTAAAATGTGGGTTAAACCCGATTTCCATCAAAAATGTGGTTTCTAAAGAACGTAGTTTTCTAGTACACAAGACTGAACACGGTGCATGGAGATTAACCAATATATTTTGCGTATTTCAGTCGGGGTTTAAAGTTGTCCTATTTTTCAAGCCTGTTTAACCCTTTTTGTATACACTGGATTATACTACACAATCGCAAATACTATGTAAGTTGTACCTCAGGGGAACACCCTGCGTAATAGTCAAGTCTGTGCAAACATACATTGAAACGCCACCAGAATGATTGCCAATTTGTCTGTTAAACATTTTCCAGAACGTGACCTCCACAACGCGTTGTATCCGGTGAACTTTGGTTCGATTTCATGACCTCAGAATGACTTATGCTGTCTAGAAGCCTTCATGCCACTTTATCAAAACACATATCACTTTGCTGCCCCTCACATTCGATATCTCATTTAGACAATTAGCTTATTGCTATAAAACAATTTGCTTTTTGTTCTCTGTAGCTCGGCAAGGATTCACATGGACAGTGTTCTTGTGTAGGTATTCTGTAAATCATTCACTTGAGGCTTTACTGCGCGTGGAAATCCACTAGTATTGTGCGGATACTGCATTGCTATGAATTTTAAATTGAAGGCTTTAGTAAAGACGATAATGCTCTGCAAGTCAGTGTGTTGAGACTGCTGTGAAGCAGCGACTGGTATGCTTGAGAAAGGCGAGTGCTACTGGAAGGTAGTATAAATTGTCGACAATAAATGCCACTTTGCAGTTACTCGAACACTAGTTAAACGCCATTACGATTGCGATGGTATTATGAGCGAATGAAATGTGTGCATTTTTACTACAGTAGTAAACTCAATATAAACAGTAACATTTATCCCGAGCCTGTTAAGTGGCGAACTACACGTGCAGACCATCAAAGAAAAATGATGAATACATGTGCAGAACTGGAGCCTTCAAAAACTCACTTTTCTATGACACATCTTTAAGCAGTATCACTTCGCAAATGTTTATACGCTGCAGTATGAAGGCAGCTGAGAGGATAATATATCGATATATCTGTAAAATTGATCATTAATTTTTATCATGCCCTTTCTTTACTGCATGAAGCTTACTTCATTTTTACGTTATGATATATCACATATGAGAAATAACCCAGAATTCAACAGCATGTGGACGCACATCAAATCCAGAGGCTGCTCCATGCCAACCTGGCGCCACCCTGCGAGATAGCAACGCACACCTTTCGGCGCTCGTCTATGCATACCCGCCGCTGTGTGTATGGACTTGCCTGCCAGGCGTGCGCGCTACTCGGACCTTTTTCGGAATAAAAGACCTTGTGGCAGGATTGCAGTGCACGCCGATCGTCGCATCCCGTCTGTCCACGCGGGACAAATACAGGGTTCGTGCTTCGAGTGCATAAATTTGCAGCCCGGCGAGCGGCCGCATAGGTGATTGACGCTAGAACTGGCGCTTATCGCAAAAGGCGTGCAGTCCAAGATTGAGCCATGTGCTACTATCCATTTAAGAAACACAAATGCGGCGAAAAAAGCCAACAGTGCGAGGTTGCTTCTCTGCACCCACATTGAATGACTAAATTAGAAACATGAGCTTGAAATTCGCTCTGATCACAGTTGTCGCTGTTGTTTATGCGTGCCGACGTTGCGATGGCAAAGGCTAGTACGAACAGATGAGCAGCACAGCAGTTCCGCATGTTAGGAACCTTAGGAGATATTGTCAACATTACCTACCAGGAAAGACGAGATCGTGCCCCCAGAACTGGCGAAAATAGTACCGTTGGCGCGACTTTCATCCCGATCCGCGTAGATTCGCAATGCATCAAATCCTCCAGCTCCGATCTTTACAGCACGAAGGAAATTTATGAAACGATGTGTCACTATGTTGTCAAGCACTGCGGAACGGTGCAAAATTGATTTCCCGTTCGGTTTTTTTTTTTTTTTCATTTCTCGCGTCTCCATAAGCGCTATGCTAACCGGCTTCAATAAGGCTGGCGAAGGGAGTCTGATACTTGGACCTCCAAAGTTCGTTTCTTTCCTTCGCCGACAGCTGCCACATTGGTTGGTTAATTCGCGAATCGTCGAATAAAGCTCAAGAACGAAGCAGCAAATGCCCTTCAAAGGGGACCCTCCAGCCAATGGCGTCGCACAGTTCTCATGGCGTCTTGGTTAATCCCCTCAGAGCTTACAGCGTCAAATCGCAGGGGGTGTCAAATGAAATGGTTCTGGCCACAGGCACCATGAAAATCGGCCTACGCATTCGGTTGAAGGGAGCCTGATTTGAACGGCGCCTGCCGCTTTCTTCTTGAGCTGCATCCTGATATAGAAGGTCGTCTCTCTTATTTTAGAGCTTTAACTCTAAATAAAAAGATTTCAGGCATACGTACATACGCATGTTCCGGAAGCCTGCTTTCGGGAAGGAAGGAAGTCTGAGGCCGAGATCCAAAAAGATAATGCATACCTTAAGAAAAAATGGCGCAATAAGGCAAAACAGTAAGCATAACTCGCAGCTGCACTGCCTGCAAGCGTATTCACTCCCTCCCCCCCCCCCCCAAGAAAAAAAATAATAAAACAGTAGACATTATACAAATTCAGATATACGCGCCGAGCATTGAAAACTAGATATCTTAAAACCAGCAGTATACAAGAACCAGACATAAGGAAGAAACACACAGACGTGGACGAGGCTATTTCTATTTCCTTGTGTCTGGTAGTTCTCTGCTGCTGCTCCTTTTAAGAGATCATGCACCAACTAGCTCAACAATGCACCTTTTTAAAAACTAGCGCACGAAACAGCAGGTCCCACATGGTTTAAAAGGCAGCCGTTACTAATCATTGCGTAATAATAGGAGTGGCTTCGTACCCTAGGATAATGCTTAACATTGATTTAACATTTTACCTGCAACGTTTACTACTCCTTTTCGCGATGATAGTGCCCGATCTTTACGCAAAGAGAAAAATATAATATGTAGCCTAGCCAGTTGGTAAATGCATTCTAGAGAAAATAATGTGCGAAAAATGGACTCAGGCCAGAGAACCACAGCATGACTCTCGTCTGTCTGTGTAGTGAACGGCATCCACAAGTGTTATATCTGTTCTTCCCTTGTCTGTCTTCTAAGCATCGAATCAAAAGAGACCATGATCCGTAAGAATGTGAACGCCGAGTTTATGAAACGAAGCGATGGCTTTCATCGGCACAAAGGCATAACAGGCAGTAGGGGCCACCGTACAGAAAGACAGCCCACTGCACTCTAGGCTGGCGGGGGGAGAGGGCTGAGTTGATGATTCAGGCGGGGCTTTGCTTAGCCTTCAAATGGCCATGCGCAATTCCGACGTCACATCAGGCGACTTTTGTTTCTGAACCCTATGAACGACGAGATGTAAAAGATAGGTGGAACTCGCTTCCGTAGTGCTCTTCGAGAAATCCGCTTTTTCTTTGGTTGTCGAGTGATTTGCGGGTTAAAATATTATAATAAACGCTGGAACGGATGTTTATTAAGAAACGCTATAAATCGCTTGGGTCAACTTAACTTTACGATTTCTTGCCTCATTGATATTCATTCACTCGTCGCATGCACTTTACGGATACAAATTCCGTAAGAAAAACAGTTACGGATGTTCGGAATCACACTCGGTTTAGTTTCTATTTCAACTCATTCTAAGGTTCCGTTCAGCTCTGTGCATATTCTACAGGAAAATGTTGATAAAGTAGTGGACCAGCTGGACAACCCATGGGTAGGTTCCAAGTGAAATTTCAATTACTTCCATATCGCGTAGAAAAGTGTTTCGTCTCGCCCTGTTCCACAAGCTGTTTCATCATCCTGCTTTACGTGATCACCTCATCCCCCAGCCAATTTATGTATCCCGCCGTATTGATCATAATCTCAAAGTTGGAATTGTGTAATGCAACACGAAATGCTTCTCGCAGTCATTCCTGCCGCGAACCTCACGTGACTGGAACCACCTTCCCGCAGAAGTTGCTGGCATTGTAAATTATGAGCAGTTCCGCGTAGCAATAGCTAACATTGTATATTCAGATGCTTTTTAAATATTCTTGTAACCAACTGTATTTTCTCACTGTTTTTGTATATTTAGCACTCCCCCTCTGTAATGCCACTGGCCTTGAGGGGTAATGTAAATAAATAAATAAATATAAACTGTTGATTCAGCATACTCGGTTTTCTTTCCCTGCTACAAGTCATTCATACCCGGCGACAATCAATTTGAGGACATGGATGAAGAGGTGGTCGAGGTAGCTAGGACTCAACTTGGAGAAACCTCAGAAGTGAAGCAAGCGGCCCTGGCAAAGATCCGACAACTCATTGAAGGTGTATTTTTATACTGACAACTACTTTTTGGTGCGTATTATGGTCCATTTGGTTTGAAATGCGACGCGCTACAATATTCGTATTTCCTAATAACGCGGCTGCCGAATTCCGTTGGGGGCGAAATTCTTAGAGGCCCGTGTACTTTGCTGTGTCAGTGCACGTTAAAGAACTCCAGGTGGCCAAAATGTCCTGAGCCCTTCACTACGGCGCCCCTCGTAGCCCGAGTTGCTTTTTGGACGTTAAACCCCATAAACTAGTATTATACTGTATTCATATGAGTAGACACGTGTCATTTCTCTAATGATAACCATCAACAACACTAGTTCTCACTTGTGCACACTGGTGTCAACAGACCCGTAGTTTTAGCGGCAGAGCGCCTCCCTTGCGTCTCAGTGAGGACGGTTTTATTCGTACTGTCAAAGAAATTCGATTCTAAAGTCTTATCATTTGTTGCAAATGCGACACCTCCAAAACTGTTCACAGTACTATAAAGGTCCCAGATATCAAAAGTAGCTTAGGATAAGGGATAAGCCCATTACACATTTAATACCTAAAGCAGTCACAGCATTCTTTCACCAAATAAGTCCACGTCAGCAAGAAATTTTCATAGCTTGTGCGCGTGACACGACAAGAAACATTGCAATAAAGAGAGGACCATTAGCGCTGCACCGTGAATTTTAGATACTAAACTTCAGATTTATATTCCTGAAAATAATGAGGTCATGGACCAAGTATTAAGACCAGTGTGGTATGCCTATTTTCTGTTGTACTAGCACATAACTTATATTACTAAACTAGCTACTCTCTTATGCAGCATGGCTTTATTTCCAGAACTTTTCGGTTACCCCACGTCGCTCAATAGTCAGCGCGCAAAGCTATTCAGGTGAAGTGCACCCGGTAACCACCGTACACTTTCTGAACTGGCGCAGAATTTTTATTTATTTCTTTTCACTTTCATTTGTTCCACGGCCTGTGCCACCGTAAAGCTCCCGCCAATGGCAGATGACCAAAAGACCGCAAAGCAAAATGAAATGTGGCAAATAAAGACCCCAGTTTGCCTGTTTCAGATATATTAGCGTATTAATAGTAAAAGACGCTAAGGGAGAACTTTTCAATCTGTCTTTATATGAAGAACATACAGAGTAAAGGTTAATTGCAGTTCACATGTTTCAATATAGCAATTGTAATAGCACTATACAGGTGTTAAGGTTATACCGATGGAGATTTACATAAGTGTGGACGTCCATTGGACGTGTGCAATTACGTCCTGCATTTGTCAGACATGAGTGCTTTCGCCAACGGTGAATCATAGCTGACACAAACTGTTTTATCTGGGCTATGGAAAATAAAGCAAGAGCATTTTTACATATTTATAAAAGGATGGAAGTAGGATGTTAGCTTACGAACGCATTGAAATTTTATGGGGGCCAAAATATGGTGGTGGGGAAAAAGTTTTATTTTTAGCAAGGGTGACTGCACCGGTCCTCGTCTTAAATATTTTTAGTTTTCTATTGCAGTAAGTAATGAAAATGAAAATTGGTTTTCGAGGAAAGGAAATGGCGCAGTATGTCTCGCTTCTCGGCGGACACCTGAACCGCGCCGTAAAGGAAGGGATAAAGGAGGGACTGAAAGAAGAATCGAAGAAAGAGGTGCCGTAGTGGAGGGCTCCGGAATAATTTCGACCACCTGGGGATCTTTAACGTGCACTGACCGAACTGTTATTAGCATTCCAAAGTTTCAGGGCTCTAGACGGCGTCTTTTTTCCAAATAAGCGATTGAAACTGAGGCCGCTAAGCTAGTTTCACCAATGATGGCATGCTCCTTATAACGCCATGAACCGATGCTCCCACACCAGGCATACACAAGTTACCGACACGCTGAACGAACAGTGCTCGCACTCAAAAACGCAAATGCGGTGTTGCGTATAAGCCACTGGTATAATGGTATAATGACCAGTCTGGTATAATGACCAGTCGTCAGGTTCGGCATAAGAGTGCAGTGAAGGTGTCGCTCTTGCTCAACATCCACCTTGGACGCGGCCACCGCAATCTACAATGAAGACAGCAGCACGAGCCAAACATGGCAAAAGCCACAGTGATGGCCGCAGATTGGAAGTATTCTAAGAAACATTCTCCCAGCCGACAAGATTGCATGTGACGACCAACTATTGGGAGAAGTGTTAATTTAACGAAATGCTACCAACCTATGTTAACACTGCGTGAAATTCCAACGGAATGCGAAGTTTGCTGCACTGAAGTTTGATGTCATGTACAGGGCTGTGATGCAATTTCGCAAAGCCGACGCGAAGGCATACGGCTTAGCAAAAAGTTACTTGTTAGAGGAACTTTTCTGTTGATCTTTCATGCCCTAACCTAAAATTTCCTCAATTAGACGTAATGTTTCCTATTTCAAAGCCCTTGCTCTCTACAGCGGATTGAAACCACTGTCTATTTAAAAAAACTGGTAACTGAAGTACCTAAACCTCTCTAAAACTCAGTACACATCTTCGCTGCCAAATTTTTGCCCTCAAATTCAAAACAATAAGAGAAATTTCTGGAAAGGAACATCACCGAGCCTTATTATGTTCTTTTTTATGTTGACGAAGTTTGCTAAGTGTTCTGTGCTTATGCCTCTACTTACATGCCCCTTGATTAGTCAATTATTCTTGAACAGAGTATTCGTGAGCAGAGCGTACAAGATGAACGCTCATGTTAAGAAAAGATCGCAGTGGCATTAGCTGCTGGTGCCTAATCGGATTAACAAAATCATCGCATTATAACAGTAATCGAGGGTTTTTTCATGTACTGACTACAATATTTTTGTACCCACCAGCAGTTGCTGTCGTGGCGAAGTAGCTTACGGACACTGCGGTAAAGATTTCAAGTTCAGCCTAAGCATAAGGGTTTTTACTGTTGCTTTTGAGCAGTTTTTTTTCTGAAAGGCATCCATTGCAACTAAGGTACGGTTTATGGGGTTTAACATCCCAAAGCGACTCAGGCTATGAGAGACGCCGTAGTGAAGGGCTCCGGGAATTTCGACCACCTGGGATTCTTTAACGTGCACTGACATCGCACAGTACACGGGCCTCTAGAATTTCGCCTCCATCGAAATTCGACCTCCGCGGCCGGGATCGAACCCGCGTCTTTCGGGCCAGCAGCCGAGCGCCATAACCACTCAGCCACCGCGGCGGCTCCATTGCAGCTAAGGCCTAGCAATAACTACCGAGGGGGTATGTGTTAATCAGCTTCGACTTGCCTGTGCGGTGTTATCTCAATTGGTTTATTTATTCAGCAGTACTCAGAATTGGCGTAGTGATGGCAGGCAGGAGCTTGATTTAATTTTTTCTCTCACTGACAAAAAAATCTACTGTCATAACCAAGTAAGCGTGATACTGTCGCTGTAGAAAAGAATATTTATTCACACACATCAATGATTACGCACCTCATGTATACATTAAGGCTGAGAATTAGCGCTAATTCGTTAAGCTTTTAGCTGTGTGGCTTTTCAGTACACGCATGATAACTTTAATTTCGTTGTAGTTTGATCCAATGTATACACGATATTTGTTTCCTGTTCATGTTTCACGTACCTGTACGCACGGAATACGTAGTTAGTACGCTCAAGTAACTAACAATGGAATAATTATTTCTTTATTATAAATCTACTCCACCTTGTATAATTCCCCTGAACGTTTTACTAACGTACTGTCGTCAGCTTTATGAAAGGGAACGCGGGAGCGCTTGGCAAATTGTCTCAAACCATACTTTTGGCGATACGTGGCGGCCGCATTTCGTAACGTGGTGGAAAAGGTCTCACTGCCTTCCCTGTTTCTTGCAATGGACACCTCCCTTTTAACTACATTTCTGAAAGCGGTCGTCACGCACCAAGCACTTTGGGTTCCAGGCTATCTGCCACGCGCTCGCGTGTCCCTTTGTAAAGCTCACTACAGTACTTAGTACACTACCTGGCTAGCTCCAACAGATCACTGCAACATGAAGGCTGGCATGTGTTTCCTGCAACTCTTTTGTACTGCAACGTGCCATGCTCCCACATGACACGATATACTAGTTGAGGTGTGCTTATCTTGACCTGACAGTTCAGTCCGGATGTTTGATGACTCACAGTGAAAGCCTACGCGTATAGCGACGAGCCTGTCTGACTGGGCAACCTTTTCTGCTTATTTCATGAACTGACAGTTACACTAACAATAGCTTGATGTAATTTTGACATTTTAACCACCGAGTCCACGTTGTGCGACGCTCGGCGATCGAGGGCACAGTCTCCTGCCACCCTCATCGCGCCACGTATTAGAACAGGTAAGCAGAGAATGTGCCGCGTCACTTGAAAGCTTGACTCTAGACAAACGGATTTCATAATACCGGAATAATACAAATTTGTGATCAATAACATTACATGCAGCGAATGGTTCAACTTTTGACAGCCTCAAGATGAACAGCGCGAACATTCAGACTTCTAAAGTGTCACTAAAATCTCGCACACTATGATGCAGGCATACGCAAAGTAAAGATGAATGACTGTTAGCCGAGTTAACTACGAAGCTTTACAACTCGTCTTGGGCAGCAGCGGTGACATAGAAAGGACAGATCTGACAGCAACCTTCTGTATTTTACAGCACTGTTGCGGTACGGACGGCAGGCGCTGCTTCGCAGTGTCACGTGTGACAAGAGCAACTTTTCACAGCGCGCTGTCCGAAATTGGTGTCGGCGCTTTCTTTGGATCGACGGCTGATATCCGGCAAAGCCTCCACGAGCAACCCGTCGTGCTTCGAACCAAGCTGTGTGCACAATCGTCGCAACCGACGCCAGTGACACCGGGTATAAAGGCAGTCCACATCGACGCAGTCCACACTTGTGCAGCAGCGGATGCACAGAAAGCACAGCTCTCACAGAAACCTTCTGTATTTTTCAGGTTCGTGCGTACGCTGCTTCGACTAGTTATTTTAGAATTGTATTACTGCGCCTTCGACCGCTGCCCTTAAAGTTTTGAAATATGAGTATCACTCCTGATCGATGTTTTGATTGTGGGTTGCCTATTGCTTCTGAAAATGACTGCATGACTTTCAAATAATGTTTGCGCTCATAGCAATTGGCAAACTGCTCCGGTGTCTCGGAAACGACATACAAATCTAAAGATAAAGAAGCGAGAGCGAACTGGTGTTGTCCTGTGTGTAGGGGTACTAAGCAATCCACAGTAGTCGACTGCCGTAACGTTGCCGTAGTTGCAGAAATCGACGAGGTAGCCAAAAATCTTAAAGACACCGTCGCGGCTGTTCAGGCAAGTGTGAAAATGTCATCAGATAAATATGATGCAGTACTAGCGGGTCTTGGCGAAAAAAGAAAATGAGATGGTAGACATAAAATTGAATTAACCATGCTTACCATGACAGAAATGATGAAGCGATCAGTGCTGCAAAAGCAGATCTCAATGAGCTTGAATGGCACGACAGAAAGTTAGACTTAGAGTTGCATAGAAACCAGGAAACTAACACTGAAGGCCTTCTTAAGAAACTCAATGCAATTGCAGCATCTCTTGAACTTCCGGAGTTGCCACAACAAGGCGCTACTGCCATTCGTCGCCTCCCTTCAAAGAAAACCAATACACTGGGAATCATTGTACGGTTCAGTAGGCAATCTGACAGATCTGCGTGACTGCAAAGCCGCATGATATTGATGAAGCATACCACATCGAACATGGTCATCCAAGAAAACGCGTCGACACAAACGAGTGCACATCTACAGGATTCCAAGCAGTCACCACGTGACAACGATTTTCGATTTGTTTGGTTCTGCAATTGGAATGTACTTATCAGGCCAAAAGAAGGTCAATCTCCAACTGTTATCAAGAGCAGGAATGACTTGATGCGCTAGCCTAAGCGGCAAGAAACCTTGTGGCACTCATCTGTGTTTTCTTCTCTTCTCATGATAGCTGTTCCACCATGCAGCCTAAGAAAAATACTAGGTAAAAGTACATATCAGGTTTAACATTTTTGCATTTAAACTTTCGTTCAGCCGTTAAAAAACTCGCAGGTTCAGAGGTTCTTTTTATCAAATAGGCTTTGAATTTGACGTCGCCATGTTAGCGAAGACCTGGCGTACGAATGATTTTGATGTCGTTTCAATGTCGGTTTCAAATACATGTTTCCTGCTTGAATCGCGTCAATCGCCGCGGTGGCGGGGTGTTGCTGTTGGTAAAGAAATTTCACAACTGAAGCTTGTTAGAAGAATTCACGTGCTAAAACAATGATTTTGAAACGCTGTCAGCAATTCGTGGACAACTACGTCATTTCGACGTTATATCACCCGCTGAATGGAAGCCAGTCAGAATTTGTAATGCACCTCCAAACTTTGTTTCACAACATTGCCATTAATAAACTAAAAATTGCATGAGGCTGTGATTTTAATCTTGATGTGCTGGCTGAAAGCAACACCGCTCATGAAATGGCATGGCTGTCTCGAGAGTTTTCGCATAATTAATGTTATTAGTCTGTAAACCAGAGTTAACGTCAATACGGCAAGTTTGATGGAATTATTTATTACTAATGCTTGTAATGGTGAGGTCAAAGCTGGGGCGACTGCTAGTGATCTCAGTGGTCATCTCCCTATATATTTAGCCATAAAAACCCTGGAAAAAACGAATAGCTTTTACTTCAACCCATCATATCTACTCTGAAAATCTGAATAACCTTCAGTCAGAAGGTAATGAATGTGTCTTGAACAGAGGTACGTTCACATAATGCAAGTGTGGAGTTCGATGTCTTCATTCGCCAATTTAAAAGTACCTATGATGAGAACAATTTCCGTCGAAGACTTCGCCCGCCAAGAAAAATAAGAAAAACATGGTTCACTAAAGAATTACTTTACAAGATTAAAGCAAAGAATTCTCTGTACCAGCATTTTCTTTCAGACCGAGACCCTGAACGCTTTAGGAACGTCAAGAAGTTCCATAATCGTATATACATGTAGAGAGAGCTTCGCCATGCAAGAAATAGCTACTTTTACCACTAACTACCACAATCGTCCAACAACGCTACTGTATGTGAAATGTTATAAGCTCCTTATATGGGGCATCAAACACCAACAACTCGGTTGCGGATATTGTAAACAATAAAATAAAGCTTAAAGAAGAGATATTGGCAGAGGCGTATAATGACCACCTTTTGAATATAATTTCTTTCCCTAGTAATAGGAGGCCATTCCGCGCACATGACAAGGCCTGTGAACATACGGTACTTTTATACCCAGTTACCGAAGCAGAAGTCACTTCTACAGTTATCGAGTTCAAGAACACTACTTACCGTGATTTTTATGGCATCGAGGTGCACCCGGTGAAATTTCCAGATGTCATCAAACATCTACTCACTTATCTTGTTAATCATTGTCTGGTGAACGGTGGCTTCTCTGAGGTGTTGCAAAAAAGCGAAAGTATGCATCTTATATGAGAAAGGTGACTGAACCAACCTAAATTATTACAGTCCAATATCGATCTTGTCAATTTGTGCTAAAATCTTCGAAAACATTCTTCTTTCACAACATCTGCGGTTCGCAGATAAGTACAACTTGATAGCAAACTCACGGTACGGTTTCCGCCAACAACGCTCCACTGAACTTGCCCTGCTTCACCACAAACAATTCATTTTAAGAGCTATCGAACAAGAACACTCTGTATTGGGAATTTTCGTTCACTAAAGCAAAGCATTTGACACTCTCGATCGAAGTTTACTTCTATAAAAGCTAAGATTTACGGCATGCATGTACAACTGCTTTTATTTTTATTTAGTCATAGATTAGTCATAGAAAACAATGCGTTAGTTTAAATACTCCCTCGTCCTCTATTAAACCAAATTTCTTGGAAGTATACCACTAGGAAGCAATTTAGGCCAAAATCTCTTTATTATATTCGTAAAAGATATTGTCAATCTGGACTGCTCCTTAAAATTTTGCATTCTTCGCAGACGATACGAGTCATTTTATTGCAGATAAGAGCCAGAGTCTATTCCAATAAGGAAACGACATATTGCAGGAACTACACGACTGGGCTTCCAGCAATGCATTGTTCAGTGATACTGAAAAAACTGAGACCATAATTTTTCTAGCGAAAGGAAAGCAACTGGATATCAGTTAACCTTTATCATTAACTAGCAGACCCATTGAAATAGTCAGTACTGTCAAAACTCTAGGTCTATTTTTGCAGGAAAATATGTTATCGCACAATCATATTGATCATGACGTAGCCAAATCCGCATGTGCAGTATGCCTAATGGACCGCAACCCGCAATTACTACCTACAAGTACTAGACTGATTATCTGCCATTGACATTTTCTTTCCCCTATACCATACTGCAAAATCAAACATTTAGGGTGGAGTATATTTGCATATTTGCTGTTTCGTGTGGGGAGATACGACGACAACAAATATGTTCAGGCTAACAAAACTTCAAGAAGGGCTTATTAAAATAACTTCTGATAGCCATTCAACATAAAACTCTGACCATTTGCAGAAAAATCCGCCGCGGTGGCTCGGTGGTTGTGGCGTTCGGCTATTGACCCGAAAGACGCGGGTTCTATCCCGCCGCAGCGTCGAATTTCGATGGAGGCGAAATTCTAGAGACCCGTGTACTGTGCGATGTCACTGCACGTTACAGAACGCAAGGTGGTCGAAATTTCCGGAGCCCTTCACTACGGCGTTCCTCATTGCCTGAGTCGCTTTGGGACGTTAAAAAAAACCGCTATAAACTAAACTAACTTTTGCAGAAAAAGTTTGCTTCCGTAGCGTTACCCATTCTATACAAATACCGCCAGCGTAAAACATTCAGGAACTAAAAAAACAAGGAATGAACTTACTAGCACACTTGCACGTTTAAGAGAAAATACGTTTTCTTCTCAAATACGGTATCCTGAATCCTGGTTCACGCGTTTTTTACGTACTAATTATGGCACGGAAGGTGAAATTAACATTGAAAATTTATCTATCAGGTAAACTTAAGCAGTTGGTTTTGCAAAGCTATTATTTTATTTATTTTTCTTGTTATTTTAGTAATACTGACATGTCGAATGGTTAATATTCCTATGATTCATTTGTTCGTGTCCTCTTGTGTGTTACTGAGTGTGTTACTGATGCGCATCTGATGTGTGTTACTGAGTGCGCATCTGAATGGTTGTGAACTTTTTGTTTCTCTTTAATTACAGTAGAAGAGGCGCTTAGTGCTTTTCTGTATAAAATATGTACCGGTGCTGTGCCTTTCTAAAGGGAATGGGAGCTGGTCAAACTGCATAAAAACAGCTTTTTCTCCTATTTCCTGATCCACAACCCGTGAAAATAATTCCAAATTCAAATTCCAGCTGACCACGGCGGGCCTGCCCGGAACACTGCCTAAAACATGCAGCAGACGACGCGGTGGGCGAAGGGATTCATTTTGCGACATCAACGATCACGAGACTTGCCAGACCAGCAAGCTGCTTACAAAGAAATATTTAAGTTTGTTTTAAAAGTATCTGCGTCAGCGGTGAGCTGAAAATTTGAGTAATTCATTATGGCTTGGCTATGGGAATAAGGTGCAGTAAACAGTTTGGTTCTAAAATTTCATGTCATGCCCCTTTGAAAGGAGACTCGGAACAATTTTTAGTTGGCTTGTATCGATAGGCTACCGCATCCTAATTACAAAGAGACGACTGTTCCAGAAAACTGCAACCTTTGTAATCTTCAAGAGACCACCAAACGAAATAAACGTGTTGCCATCCCCGGCTGATTTCAACAGTTTTTGGGCGAGCAACCTAGAGAATAGGCTATCCGTCATTGACATCAAAACTGCGGCAGTCTGTTTTCTTTGTTTTTGTATTAACGTTACGCCTTTATCCCTTACAAAATTTTTTAGACAGTCTATCGACTGTCCTTAACTTCTGTCTATATATTCTATGAACTCTCTATAGACAAACCTTAGATAACAGTCTATAGGCAATACGAATCCCATAGACAGTCTATAGCCAATTAATAGATTTATGGCCGTACACATTTAGTAGGTTTCTGTCTAAAGGCAGTCTATAGACTACGAACAGACAAAAACAAATATCTATAGGAAGCAAATAGAGTCGACAAGAAGTCTATAGCCTCTCTATAGACCATTTTTGTAATGGATAAATTGTCTTTTGTTGTCAAATTAACGCTAACGTACCAGAAATACCACAGAATCAATTTTTGCGAAAATAAATATTTGAGTAGTATTCTCTTTTATGGCCCTCAGGATGTCTCTTCATAGTTTGATTTTATTTTATTGGGTTTAACGCCGCAAGCAAATCAGGCTGTGTGGGACGCAGCAGTGGAGTGCTCCGGATAGTTTCGACGACCTGAGGTTGTTTAACGTGTACTGACATCGCGCAGTATACGAACTTCTAGCATTTCGCCTAAATCGAAATACGTCCGCCGCGGCTGGGGTAGAACCCATGTCATTCTGGTCAGCAGCCGAGCACTATAACGACTGAACCGCCGCGGCAGCTGATGTCTCTTTATGAATAATCTAAAACACACACGTGAAACGAGTCCGTTTAATGTCTTTGTTGTTCGTGTCAGCAGGCAGTCACTGCTAAGAACCACTGAAAGGGACACTGGGGACAATTACATTCAATTTCTGTTTTTAGCAAAAATTGATGCAGCGGCTCTTTTTGCTATGTTGATAGTTGTGGGTATTTATTGAGAGGAAAGTGTAATTAAAAGAATTTTCCTACACAGCATCCAAACCGTGACGCCTGCGCCGCAAAGGACTTCGTGATCACTGGTTCGGTGTGAATGGCGGCCCTATTCTTCGAGAACCACGCCAACCGAACCGTATCAAATATGTAGACGCACCGAAGCTTGCTTGTGACATCAGCCGGTAGTGGCGACATCTGTATTTTATTTTTATTTTCATTTTCTAGCCAAAAAGAGCTACAGTTATCAGTCAAACCAGCGTGTTTCCCGCTGCTATGCGGAAATCTACCGATGCTGTCCACCTTCAGTTTATCTAGTTTCCTTTCAATATCGCACACGAGGAAGGTTTACCAAAAATGGAAAAGAAACAATTGGCTATAGAAGACACAGTTACGGAATACCTGTCATAATTTGCGAAGCATACTTATTAATAAGAAGTACGAAAACACTGGCTTACGAACAATTCCAAAAAACATGCAGTGTAAACCACAAACAACACGAAGAGAAGGAAGGCTACAGGTTTGACTAAGGCTATGAAATGGAAGTACATTGTCAAAAGCGGAGGAAGCGTGTTCACACTGTTCGCCACAAAACTACACAATTGAACTGCATTACGTTCACAAGAGTAAATAATTGGGCGAGTGTGTGAATCATGTCTGGATAGTGTTCAGCGCGATTTCCAGAAACGGACGTAGGAAGAATGCGACAAACACAGAATTGTCTTTGTCCTATTCATTCTACATCTGCCTTTTAAATTTTGCTATACGCCTTTCTTAACTGTAGAAAACAAAAGCTGCATACCTTTTTAGAGATAACAATGACAGAATATATATGGAAACTCTGTAAAAATATTGGATAATTTCCGCCTCAATAGGAAATTTTCGATTGTTTTTCTAATCTGAAATCATATAACTGCGGTCTTAGCGAGCCTATTATGTACATAACTGAGGCCACCTTGCAATTTTTCATATTGAAGGTTTAAAGAACGTGGGTTACCATTCCGTAAAAACACCATTTCGCGCATGTCTTTTACGGCTGAACTCAAGAAGTATGCAGTAAACTATTTTCAACTGCCAATTGCTTGCCGTCCAATAAAACGCTGAATTTTAACATTTGGCTGGAAAAAGCAACAGTGGTGCCTTATTGACGTTTTTCAGTACCTAGAGGCGGCGCCTAAATTTATCCAATATGTCAGCGTTACGCATGATTGCTTCCGGAATAAGCCTTGCCCAACTCGCTCTTGTTTTAAAATTTCACGACAAACTAGCCCTTGCCTGCCGATAGTGGCAACCATGTGTGAGGGAAAAAAATCTTCTCGTTTCAAAGTTGTAGAAAATAAATGAGAGACAAATATGAAATGGGCGTCTGGCGTTTGAAAACGTCCGGCTTAAAAACTGAGTGGTATATGGAAGACGCGGTCATTGGAGAGAACTTAACATCAATGGAGTTTACGATGAAAACACTCGTAAAACGTTTAAATGAGTAACCGGGAGGCGCAATATATTCATTTAGCAGTAGTGTTAAGCAAAACGCAGTTATTCGCATTTCTTGATGCTGCTTAGATGAAAAAAAAGCTAGAAAAGTTTGCCAGTCAATATAGTTTAAAACGATAATGGTGCACCCGTTTTTATTTTTTTGTGCTTTAAATTTTAACGACCATGTATTGCTTCAAATATGCATATGGATTTAAAATCATGAGTGCAAGTACGAAGGGCAGGCAATGACACCTCCTTTTTCAGTGCAGTCTTCTCGGAGCAATCGCCCATAGTGCTCCCAGTTCCTTAGTAGGCAATGAATATCGGGCTTGCAATTAGTACAAGAAAACTACTACAATACAATTCTTTTCGTCTGATTCTGCACGATTCTTGCCAGGAGTTGGTCACTCAGGCCGATTCCAGCGAAAGCGAGAACAAGCCGGAGTCGAAACGCTTAACGAATTAGAATAAAACGTAATTCCAAAAAATTCATTGTCGGCCCCGCCCCTAACTCATTGGAAAATAAAGTGCCTTATCACCATCCGTACATGGCGTTATATTAGAGTGACAGTGACGAAAAAATCGTTACGCTTGAAATGTGCCCAGCAGTCATGTGTGCTCATCGATGTTTCTCACTAAACAGCACCTTTTATTTATATAGGCCCTCCTAGTCTAGGTAAATCATTTTTAAAAAAATTTTGGCTGAGTGCCTAATAAAAATTGCGCTGCGATTGCCATGCAAGCGTTCTACTACAGAATGAGAACCTCCTCTCTCCATGCTGTGTCTGCGTTGCTGGCGCCAGGAAATTCACGCAGTGACACTTACCGGCCCCTACATTCCGTTGCCGTGAAAATATCCATGTAACAGCGCTCCTAAAATATATTTTTGCAGCAAAACTCCGACAGAAACATCTGAATATGTCCGCTCCGAGTCTTCTTGGACTATAGATGGCGTCGCCGACGCAACGTGGTTTCAATGTCGTAAAATCGCCAATACGTACCGAGCGTACGTGCGTGTTACATGACGCAAAAAAAAAACGCCGCTGAGCGAACTTTACGCGTTTTTCTAGAACACATTGCAAATTCGTCATTTATTATCTGCTCGTTAAAGGAGAAAATCGCTGCTACACACGACTTTTCTGACATCTGCGGTGACCCTTGCTATTTTGTGACAATTTTGGTCACTCGTTGTTAAGGAAACGTGAATAACTGCGTATTATTGCTATATTCCCCCCTGATGTTCCAAGCGTATATTCAGATGAAGAGGAAAGTTTGAATACGGCCGCCTGTCTGACCTTGCCTAGTAGCGTTAATTATGCAGATCACATGCGTAGCCAGTTTATCGCATTCGACAATCCGTCGCCTTATACTCTTACTTTACCTGGCGTTTTGCCCGCCAGATGTTCGAGTTACCATGCTGTGGGAATGAAACGCCTTTTGTCGTAAACATCCTTGCAGCCTGAAGACGTTCCCGGCAAACCTGTTACACGCCTGGAGGGGCACAAACCGGCAAAGCCTCTCGTTTTCACGCGCCCTCTGCAGTGCCGCTTCACTGTCTCCGGGAGATCAATGCCTCCGTCTTGCATAAACACGTCCATCTGTCGTCGTTAAGCGTTGCCCAGAAGTTGTTAAGCGTCCAGTGAAGAAGTATCGATTCTTTGCCTCGGGCCCGAGATCCCCCACCGTTGCCAACTGGACATATTTTTCCGGAGCGCTGGTAAGGTTGCCTCGAAGTATCTTTCCTCTTGAGCGCAATGACAGCTATCAGATTCGCAGAATTTGCCCAGTTACTCTCGCTCATAATTTACTAGTGAATATCAGAAACGCACATGTCTTTAGTGATATACTTAGGCGTATATATTTAAATATTAAAGTTAAATAATATTTTCATGCATTTAGCGCCAAACACCGGTTGCCAACGACATTTATCGCAGTATGTATCGGGTCAGCAGAACAGGCGCACTGAGTACCTGAAGACGTTGGTCGCACACAGTTATAACTTGGTGCGCCGGGATGTATGCAACTGAGAACTCGGGTTTCCTTTAGGTATCCATTCAGTTTCGACCGGCTCTTAAATGAAGGACAGCCCACAGCGCCGGACTCAAGCTGCTTCGTGAATTGAGTTTTGACCAAACGTACTGTGTTGAAAGCACGTTTGAGTGTGGTTCTACATGTTTAGACACTGAGTGATTGTTGAATTGTGCAGAAGTTTAGCCACAGCCACACATGGTGCTTACCACTACCTCATTCTCTCTCTCCCCTTCATATCGCCATCATTCCTTCTCTCATGGCACACTTCAGGGAGACAGTTACCGCGCCTCTGCTTTCTCATAATGCAGCACCTTGCTTTGTCGGTGTTTTAGCCGATGCTCCTCTGTCCCCTGCAAACTGTTTTCCTTTTTGTCGCAGGCGCCTGTTAAAGCCGTTCAGTTATAGCGAAAATAGACTACTCTGAGCCGATAAAAGCAAAACTAATGTTTTATCTAGAGCATGACTTAAGCAAAACCTTCATAAATGAAAAGGTGCACTATGTTTTGTTCCACCACACTCAGTGGTGTTGAATTCAGCACGCCGGTGTTATATTGCGATCACATTGCAGCACCACACAATTCCCTTACCTATACTACAAGTCAGTTTTAAGTCCCACTGCTATTGGCATCCTTCGCAAGTGCTGAATACTGCTGCAAAGAAATAAGCCCAGCTTAAACAAATAAGATGTGATGCAATGCCATGCAATGGCTTGGAATTGACTAAAGGGAACATTGGGGAAACTTTTCGAAAGGAACTCTGCAATGATAAAACCTACCTACGTCACTCGCTTTCGTCTGCTAAACACCGTTAACAGTAAGATATGAGGTAACGCTACGTCCAGCCGGTCGGGAAGGCTAGTTTCCGCGCCAGCAAAACATAGGCTCTACTCTTACGCGATACGTTTCCCAACCCGTGGTGCAGCGTCGCAGCCATGGCAGGTTCGGACAAAATACGCAACGCAGAGCCCGCTAGGAAATGGATATTAACCTAAAGCCAGACAAAGCACACTGCGGAAGTATTTTCTATTCGAAATTTTACTGCCTACTGTAGTGTAAAGCCAGTGTTAATAAAAATAATTGCCCTATGGTAAAGCTGTCAGGATTGCAATGCAAAAAGGCATAGTGCTCTACAGGAACGACATTAAAATGGTTTATACCTAGAATCGGAACAAATTATGGTTACCAAATGTTGAGGTACACGCTCCCGCATCAGTTAAATAAGGAGTCCGAATTGATGTAGAGCTAATGGCAAATCAGTTATATTTTGTTGTTTTTCTCTCAAAGTGTTATCATGGTGTGTACCACTGCAATGCCTCTGTGGAGTGCATCCGCCTCGTCAAGCTTTTCGCTGGCTTTTTGTTGGCGCAACCAGCGTTGTGATGATGTTAAATGAACTCGATTCTGATTCTGACAAGAGAAGTTCCGTAGGCTCACCAAGTCGTCTTCGTCGACCGACGTCGGGCTCGTGGACCAGCAGGCAGGTAGGAGTCCTTCCGTGCCCAAAGGTCGCACGCAGGCAACAGAGAGTTTCCCGCCGCGAGTTCCTTTTTTAACCCCTGGGGTATTGCTTAACTAGGAGCAGTCGGTTACTCGCGAGCTTTCTTCCCTAAGTGGCCAGCGAGCCGTCTTGACGTCACGTCATGGTCGGGAGTGGGGCGAGAAGCAGGAGTGCCTTCTCTCCCCATTCCCGGTGGCGGGCACGCGCTCTCACGTGACCCCAGTCCGCTGGCAGCTGGCTCGGGGAACGAGCGGGAGTTTGCTTGTATCCCACAAAGCAGAGCTTAAAAAGATCCGCTTTCGTGAATGAGGTTTACGCCATCTGGCTATCACCTTGGTGCTTGGAACTTACTGCGTTATTTCTTGGCCTCTCCGATTCACTGTCCTGCTAATTATAAGCAAGCAACCCATACAAATTTCGAAACATCTTTTCTTTCTTTTTTTCGACTATGGCCAGTGGCTTACTTCATTTCATCGGACCACCGTACCTGACCAGACGGATTACCGTGGAACTCTCGACTTCTTGATTTACAAAGAGTCAGCCACATTGGAGTACTAATTTTTTCTTTATGGTTTTTCCATCAAGAACACCTGGCACCATCGAACTTGTTCGACATGAACAAGGAGTTGGAGGAGATCGCAAGAAACGAGCTTGGAGAAACACCGGAGGTGCAAAAAGAAGCCTTGGCGCAATTTCGCCAACGTCTTGAAGGTGCTGACAACTTGTGACAAATATTTTCTGCATGATTTTGTGAAATTTGCGTATAAGAAGAGTGCATTCATTTAAATAGATACAGCTTGTGTCTAGTATTCAGAGCGAGACTAAAATTCCGGGGAGAATGCTGCAAACGAGAAGCCGCTATAAACCTTTAGCCTTGTAAGGGGTGTAACATTGATGTGATTCCCGCTTTCCGATCCTGTACTCTGCTGAACGCCCGTTAGATGCATGGACGTAGTTGTGCTGCGAAACACTTCCGTTATTTCTGGTATTACGATTGAAGTAATTCTAGTGTCAGTTTTCGGAGCTGTAAAAAGTTGCGCTCATTCAAACAATCCGACATGTTTGCACTGTTCATGCCATCAATTTTCAGAAAAACATGGAGGGCTTATGTATAGGAAAACGCATAGGAAGTCCAACAATTTTGCTGCAAAATAAAGTAAAAGGTACATACACATTGTTTTACCGTATTTGTATGCCAGTTTAAACGAAGGCATATTCAGCATGGCAGAGCGAGGCCTATTGTTTAATAGATATGTGCACGCGAAAAAATCAGAACAGTTAAGTGCAATAATTTTGTGTTCGGCTAAAAACACTGAGATGAGTAATGCGTGCAGGTTAGAAGTGAATTATATTTTTTCGCCAGTGTAGACGAGGCAAAAGTTATTTTAAGCAATATGTGTTTAAGCATTTTAAGCATTTTCTGTATGAACTCATTGCATAACTAAAAAACAACGATTTCACAGTGCATTTCAGCCAAATACACAAACCCGGAAAGTGGCCGGAAACATAATTAGCACACTGTACGCACACTCAGAGTTTTTTTTTTTTTTAGACAGACACTTGGCATTTATAAGTCGAGCTTATACACAACATGCTACGTGGTTCGTTAACAAGTAGCCTAACTGGGTGAATGAAGAAAGTCGGAATGCTATATTTTTTTTCAATATCACGCTGTAACTCGAGCGTCCACTATGCTGCTTAGCGAAATAAAAGTGCGCACAATGTCAGTTTTAAAACTTTAACTTATTAGTGACCGTGCTAGAGCATGAAACCAAAATTCAAAATTAAAATTTTAAGCATCATAAACTAGGTGCATTAAGTATACTTCGGCGCACGTAGATAACGTTCCGCAATAAATTATCTTCTGCAGACCCCAAGAATATGCTCAGAAAACAAGCATTTTACTTTAGAGCGCACATTGAACGCTCTGTTCACTTTAGGCCAGGTGAAAAAGCGAGCTAGTCTTCCAGCAGCGGCGACGACAACCAGAAACTTCAGGAGTGGGTCTAAGGGAAAGAGTAGCCTATGCTCGATTTCAAAGTGACACATGGTATGAAATACACGGCTCAGAAGCTGACAAGCGAGGTTGTAGCCCCAGTCAAAAAATAAGTGCGCTGTTTTCCTGAGTACTTACGTCTTCTTAGGCTTTCTGAAAGATGTGAGTATCAGTGGCCTCACTGCACCGAAAGTACCTCCATTAAAAGAAAATATAGAGGAAAACAAAAAATTCACTTTCGATCACATGGTGTGAAGCATCATATGTGCGTTAACAGAGTTTCTTTGACATTTCGCTTTTGCAAATACAAATGTGACCGCAAAATTTCCGACTAATCTGACCGTGGCGTTTCGGAGAATGATTCCGTTGTGTTAAAGCCCCACAGCTTCTGGTTAAGTAGCAGCACCTAGTGGCAAATAGGAGAAATTTTATGAGAACAGATAAGAATGCTTTTATAACCAACCATTTCGTTCCGTTTCTGTGGCGCAACAGCATTTAATTCTTTTGCACCACAGTGGATTAGACCTGAATTTTTTCAACGCAGTTTGCACCCCCTTGTTCGCAATTTTTCTAGTGTTTGCGTTTTACTTTTCTGCTTTTCATTGCCTACAACCGGACACGTGTCGACGTCATCACCCCTTTGCGTCATCTGGTTGTAATACAGGCGCTAGTACCCCACGCGCTAGGGTCGCTGTGATGGAGGGTTCGGACACACGCGTACATACCACGGCTTTTTCCCCGAATGAAGACGACAGCTAGCGCAGTAAAGAAGGTAGAACCACACGCTAGGAGCACTTTATAAGACGAGCCACCGTAGAGCATTTTTGCAGGTCACACTCTGTGGTGGGAATAAATTACGAAATGGAAACTGTGCGTCTTAGCAGCAGGCATTATCTTCAGCGTTTGCGTAAGGCGACAGTTTAATGTAATTCAATGTAGCACCATGTAAGGTCGAAATGCTACGGCTGAATTAAAAATGATCATCGCTTGTCATCCAGTTCTAGGTCGTGTTCACGCCAGCGAACCGTGGTTGGCGCGTGAGGTGCGCACTAGCGGCGACGAGCGACCAAACGTTCACAAACACGTAACTGTGGCTTTATGACATTGTGATGATGAACTGTAGAAGAAGTGAACATGATTTTATTATGAACATCAGGTGCTAAGAAAATGCCCTAATGCTTAATGTAACTTCAATGGCAAAAAATGCTCGTGTTCACGGGTAACTATCCTCAGTAGACTGTGGGATAAATATATAATGCTGCAGCCTTCCATCGCCATCCATTCGCTGCAGAACAAAAAAGACTTAAGAGGAGCACTACAACAGCGCTCGCTTTGTCCATGTCCAGAAAGAAGGTAAAACACAACAAAAATGTCACGCCAACGACAGTGCGCTCGGCAATAACATATTTATAATTATTTTTGAATATTAATAAGCGTGGTTTTTATTTTACGGTGGTGTCATGGAGTGCTTCTTCGAGAACTGCTGACTATGGAAGCCTCGGTTGCAAGAAGACGGCTGCAGATAGAAGTCTTATGTTGCGTCGTCATTTCCTACTGTGCACGCGCTGATTGGCTGAAAAAAATTTGCGACTTGAAATAAGTCACAGAAATCGGTCAGCGAGCAAGAGCCGCAGGAAGATCGCCTTCTAATGCGGTACTTCTGCGACGTGACCAAAACGGGCTATGCGATCTTTGCGGCCTGACGGTGAACACGCAGTGCTAGTTACTACACTATTAGACGTGTGTGAAGAAAGCTGTGCTTCCGTTATAGCTGACGTTTTGGGAGGAATACTTGTAGTCTCTTTCATAAACATGACCAGTAAAGACCCCTTCTCATACAGCTGCGTTACATTTTCTTTCATTTTCAAAACACATGTCAGTGATCGTAAAAGGTGCCATACAAGGCAAAAGTTTTATAGAATAAAATGAAGGTTTATTCATTGCTTTTGCAGAAGAGAATGGTCTGCGTATTCCTCCGGATGACGTCCTGATCAAGTTTCTACGAGCCGCAAAGTACAGGGTGGACAAAGCTTTGAAGACATTCAGGAATTTCTTTCGCGCCCGCAGGGACATGCCTGAGTACTTCGAAGGCTTAACTCCGTCCACTATTCCTTATAAGAGCGTATTCAGAGACCATAAGCTCCTAATGTTCCCGGAAGGAAAGGATCCTGAAGGACGAACAATGTTGATGATTAGGTTTGGTGAGTTCTCTTCTTCCATTGTGCATTTTTATTCGCTGCTTGTCGTCATTAAGGGGTTTTAATATTCGAGCCCCTCTCCACTAATTTCAAGGTTGTGGCGTTACAAAGCTGAACGCTATTAGGCAGGTTCTGCCAATGCTATGGCGACCAACATTATATTTAAGCCAAATGCAAACCATCTTTAAAAGGATAATTCGGAGCATGTCGATCGAAGCATGTCTTCCGTCTTTCTTTTAAAGACCGAGAAAAAATTGGTGGAGTAAAAACGTAGGATTAAATTTGCAGCGGTGAATTGATTTGCAGATAGGCTTATAAAAGTATGGTTTGTACAACCATTGCCCCTGACTTTTTGAACAAGAAGTTGTCACCATTATAGCCATCGCCCGTCTATCCTTTCCTAGCGCCCAGAGTATGCAGCCGCAATAACATTATTTATCTGCAATCAAACAAGTATACAACCAGATATAGAGGAACTGAAGCTAGGCTTTAAAACCCTAATGCTGTTCTGTGTAAGAATTAAATCCTGGCAAGCAAAATTTTCCGCTTTCAAAATAACACTGCATATCTTTCTATCGTGCCTTTACAGGCGCCTGGAAACATAGCATAAGCTCCATGGACGATTTAGTGAAGTGCTTCATCGTGGGAGCCGAATGCGCTCTCCTTGATGACGACACGCAGATACGAGGTTTCGTTGGTGTCGATGACCTAGAAGGTTTGGGCGTCCACCACCTTGTCGATCTGACGCCGGGATTTCTACGGAGGGTGGTCACTCTTGTGCAGGCAAGTGCTTGACTTAACTACGTGGGATCGCCTATGGCGAATGTTTGTCTCCTTCGCTGATGACGCAGCACCTGTATACACGGGCAACAAGCTGAGTGAAAGTGCTATATGCAGTTAAAGGTGTTGTTGGTTTAAAGTACTGAGTAAAAATAAATCGTTTATGAACAAACTCGAATAAAACAAGAGCAACTTTATATGTGCAAAAAAAGCATCAGTTAAGGTGCATTCAATTTATGTGCATGCGCAGAATTCATAGCCGTAACGCATTCTACCAAGACACTTTGGTTTGTTTCTTGTTTGGTTTTTGTTCATAAAATTCAACTTCAGCAAATAACTTCAATAGCGGAAGGTCGGAAGTACTGACCGCCACTGGTATTCTTGCTAGATTGGGTCATTTTTTTCTGTTTGTTTTGTTTCATAGGAGTTTAACGTCCCAAAGCGACTCAGGCTATGAGGGACGCAACTTTTTTTTCTATAGATTTAAACTTTTCAAATTTAAGTACAACTACTACTTCTTCTTTTCATGCGGTCATAGAGTTTAGACTGGCGTTACAGATGTGTGCAAATTTGACGTAATTAAAAAAAAGTACTGTTGGCTGTATA
Organism: Amblyomma americanum; assembly: GCA_030143305.2. Lineage (NCBI taxonomy): Eukaryota > Metazoa > Arthropoda > Arachnida > Ixodida > Ixodidae > Amblyomma > Amblyomma americanum. The sequence continues at coordinate 68,106 of JARKHS020014979.1, forward strand.
CCTAATTTATCTTTTTAGCATCCTTGTTCTGAGATTTTCGAACAAACATTGCAGTTCCCTGTTACTATGCATATAGAATTGCAAGTTATGGACAAAGCTATTAATAATTTGTTAAAAAGAAAATTACTTTTCTTATTTTTTTTAGCCTCACTGCAAAAAAATATGGTGGTGGTTTAGCTCTGGTTAAACCTGGAGTGACGCGATAGCTACAGCTGGCCGAGTAGAACTTGCTCAGTCAAATTGCAAAGTCAGTCTTTCGCCGCTCCGTTTCTCTGGCGTTCCTTCTTCACCTTCATCCCACTTGACACGGCGCATGCGCACAGCTGTTGCAGCTCGGTTTCGCCGGCGCGCCGCGCCGCCGGCAGCAGCAGCTGCTCCGCACCATGTGACCAACACGTGACGAACCACGTGACCAGCCACGGCGCCGCGCCGCCGGCAGCTGCTCCGCACCACTTGACCAACCACGTGACAGCCTGGCGCGCAGCCACGTGGTAGCGGCGCCGCCACGCTGAAGGCTCGAAATGCTGCTGTAATGTAGCTGTCGCTACAAAACATGTGACCACGACTGACGACGCATAAACGGCAATGACTTCCACCCACATCCTCAAAAATCCTATCACTCACAATAATTCAGCCATACTACCCCTGCGCTAAGCAACAATTGCGCTCGTTAAGATTCGCCCTAAATTACTACATATTATGTAACACTTTTTTCTCATACAAACTATGAAATATTTCATTTAAATTTTAATCATTTATTTATTGAAAGTACCTTACAGGAGCCCAGAAGGGCTTTGAGAACGTTACGAAATAACTTTACCCTGACGATTTTCCGCGCTGATTTTATTCTTACCTTTCTGCTGCTTTTATTTCTGCAAGGCACATAGTTATAGTGATTTTACCTTTTATGCACATGTTTCTTCAGGCGTGCGCACACCATTTTATGAACTACATATTAAATGTCTGTCTTTGAAATTAACACTACAGCTCTCGCGCTAATTTTAAAATGTTGTATGTAGTGTAGTCTTTTTGTTTGAGTAATTGTTTTTGACTGTCTCAGACACGCTATATTGACAGCCTGTAAGGTTTCGGGAGGCCTGCCAAGCCTTTCACTGTTTTTAGTCCTGCTCCTTCTTTCCAAGGAAACAACGGAAATAAATATCTGCGCCGACATTTCATGATCACGCCGCAGAAAGAAATGTCGAAAATAAGTTACGTGGAGCTGCCGCTTAATGGATGTTTAAGACACGCTGTTAGCTTTGTCAAGAGTAACTCAACTCTGAGCTACAGACATCGTTGCTGGAAATCCCAACACGAGAAATATGATCATAAATAACAAAAGTTAAAATTTCGAACATGTTCATATGTGTAAATTAAAGTATATAATAAAATTTTGGCGAATTAACCTCTATATCAATCGCGCTTTCGTGCTAAGACCCTACTAATGTCTAGTGCTATTCAATGTGTAAAATTCAATATATTATTTTATTAACGCAAAATTTTTTATGTTTGGTGTTGATTTTTGAAAGCTGCCGGCACGCGGCTTTATCTCTGTGTGATGCAAGACGCGACCAGATTTATCTCGATTGATTGCCTCAGATGGAGCCGATTCTACGTTGTTCCAGACTGTTACAGTTGCTTTTCGCGAAAGTTTGTTTTCGTATTTAAATTGAGGGCAGCCTAGAGCGGCAGGCATTCTGTTCACGACCGCCGAGCACGCTACGCCGCCGCCGAGCCATTCAGTTCTTTGCGTGAGCAAGTCGGCCCAAATAAATAGTTTTGTTTGGAAGCCATTTTTACTGTCTTCCTGCTCGCCGGACTCAAGTCAGCACTACTTGACAATATAGACTACCTATAAATGATCTATAAATTATAGGGTTAAATGCTTCCGTTTCCCACCACACTATCTGCGCTGGGATTATGTGTCAATCCTGCACTTTGGTTTGGCTATTTATTGAATGAAATTATGAATCATTGCTTTTGATGCTGTTTAAGCACAAAATCTCCGTACCGTTTGCTGAATAACGATGATTCAGTGTGCTCCAGGACGGCTATTATAGTAGGAGGAGCGGAAAGTGGGTAACCCGGCTGCAGCAAAATTAATTTCCAAATTAAATTAGTTCTAAACCAGTGAGATCATGTTTTCCAAAAAATACGATGTGCACACTTTACAACACGCTTACTATGAGTGTTTGCGTGTTTTTTGCGCTGCTGAGGCTGAGGGTTATGAGAAATACTGGTCACTGAACAAAGTCAATAAAGATGGAAAGACGTCAAATTCAATAAAGTCAATAAAGGCCAAAGTCAATAAAGATGGGAAGGCATACCAGACGGCATGCCGTCAAACCCTCGACCACATAAAGCTCCTGAGGGTTGTTAGTACTAATAAGTCTGGAAGGAGTGAGAACCTTTACTCAAATCGCCCATATATATAGTCGCCAAAAAAGAAAGAGAACACAGGTGATTTATGGCAGGTGATTAACGGCATCTATGTCATGTTTCTCTAAAATAAAGCTTTTTCCTCTCGTACACTTCAAAATTTAATTCACATGCAGCTAAGACTAATCGTAAGTTTCAGATACGCACTATGGATGTGCACGCATTATGTAAATTGATAATTGAAGGAAATCTTGATAACACTTGGATTTGCATTTCTATCTACTCTCTATGAGATAATGCACATGAAAAAAACGAGCGAGAAGAGAATTACATTGTTGAGTCATACCAGTGCTAGCCCAAAAATTTCCGTGTTCGGCGGCGCAAAGTTAAATTGCAAACCAATTTGTGCCCTTAACGTGCGCCCAAGTCAGTAAAATTTTTATTGCGGCCTTCCAGTCGCGTGATCTGCATGAAAATTAAACATAAAATGTCACGAATGAAAGCCACCGGTTAGAGCCGATTACTACAACTACTACACCATGCAAAACCAAGGAACTACCGCGTAACAGCTCTCGCTGTATAGAGAAGGCGACAAAATCAGCATACAGATTAATAATTACTGCACGTGCAGTTTTTCACTCTTCAGCGCCTGCTCATACTCCCATGACTCCTTTCAAAAATTTCTTTATGTGCTTTACTATATCTGAACTCATTTTTATGAAAAAGTCATGCATTTGTGATACTGCCCTGCAAGTTTGTGGCCCTCAGATATTACACGCGCGTTATAACTGAGGTACTTTACGCAGTGATAAGCACGACGTTAGTTTTTCTTAAGCTGCTTCTTGGAAGCCAAATTCAGTTCTTCAAATTTATTTGTACTCTCGGTTGCTGCAAGAAAGTATTATTATGGTGGTATGTAAAAAAAATAGAACAAATACGAGCGCAGTGAATTGTCACATGACTTGGTTACCTAATTTTTGTGTCTTAGGGCTCCATTTCGAATTTTGTAAAGAGTTTAAAAGCGAATGCCTGTTATGCACTTTCTTGCTGCTGCAATTGCCCTTTCATCATACATGTCACTCCTTCCTCTTTCTTTTTACAGGATACGTTCCCTGCTCGCATCAAGGGCGTCTACTTCATCAACGCCCCTGCTTTCTTTGAAGGCCTTTATTCCCTTTTAATAAGACCCTTCTTGTCGAAAAAACTCAAGAAACGGGTAAGATTAAAATCACACTATAGTTTACTTTAGCGAGTTCGATACAAGCAACAGAAAAACGCATTATTTATCAGCTCCATTATATAGTCTTGAAACTCGGAAAAGCGTTTTCAGTACTACTTATCTACGATACGCTCAGCCATGATTTCTACATTTAGAGACTTGGGCAGAGGAACTTGCAAAGCATGAGCACCTTTTGCCGTTTCTCCATCGCCTCTCATATAATACATTTTCCCTGTGAGTTGGAGTCGAGTATCACAGCAGTGCGAAAGGTTTTATGACGCGCTTCATGTTGGAGAGAAAAGGAGTTGCCATTGATTTCCAAACAAGTCTGATGCATACGACGTACCGAAAATGGCTAAAGGTAGCCAAAATGATATAACATTTTATATCACTGAAATCTACACAAATGAATTTTCTGTGAATACGCGGTCGAAATATGATAGATCAGAGTAAAAGCTTCAATACAGTCCCATCATAAGAAACTATTTGGACACACTGAGCCACAACCAAAAGCTATCCTAATGAATTTCGTCCTTGAGGCGAACATTTCATAATGGAAGTACACGAGATTGTCATTGCCAAAGCGGTGGTAAAGAGTGGTAACAAGTTCCCCTTTCTGCTGCTTCGAAGGGGAGGAGGTTGACAGCACTTATCTTTCTCTCTCTCCGAAGACCTACACTTGCAGCCCACGCGGCATTCCTATTTCAGGACAGGAATGATCCCATGACATCAGACTGCATATTCTCATTGGTGGTGATGTTGGTCGTTTAACACGGAAATGGAGAAGTAAATGGCCCTTGGCACTTTCACTGTCTTACAGTGTGGTGAGCGCCTGAACTGTCCCGGAACCCCCCCCCCCCCCCAAAAAAAAAATGAAGATCGGAAAAATAAAAATGCCCCCCGCCAAGCAATTGCACGCCCCTGCACTGATTACTCCAATCATGCGCGGCGCTTCATCCTCGCATTTATTTCCACATTATTTACTTGTAAATAGTGTATATTACCACCTAGCCCAATACTTTCTCACTATCGCTCCCCCCTTTCTCTTCGTCTCTCTGTCCTCTCCCTGTTCTTTTATTCCCGCTAGTCGCAGCTCAGGTGCTTCAGGTTCCGATGGCAGATGCCGCGGCTAGCAAAAACTTTTCCTTCCATTGTTATTTTATTAATAAATAGCCACTAATAACAACAATGTGACTGAGTAAACTGAAGGGTAGGTTGTGTAAAGAATAAGAGGAGAGAGGAGAAAACTGCTACACGCATGGTAAATCATCGTCTTGTTTTCATTATTTTCAAGTATGGAAAACAAATATAGCTGGATTATTTGCTATAGCCCACATATCGTGTTCAGTAAATATATAAAGGCAGCTTAAAAAGGAAACATTGGAATTTAATGATTTATACAACTCCTAATGTCGCAATTTTCCCCAATGCCTGCCGCAAAATAAATAATTCACGGAGCACAATAAAGCACCTATCCAAAATTCAACCATTACTCGCCCTTGCAAAAAATTCCCATGATGTTCATCTATGGGCACCAACATAATCGTTTTAAGCTTATACGCATGACAAGCATAGTATTTAACTGGACCCTGCACTGGTTTGCCCGATGACCCACCATAGACTACATCCAGGCTTTGCGAGTAGCTCGGCCTGCGGGATCCTCTTTAATTCCCCGCCTTCGCAATTGTTTCTATTTTACTGTCCCAACTGTTGTTTTTTCGCTTGGTCCCTATCGAGTGGCCATCCTACTTGGCTTGATTCTCAATACGAGAAGACGAGCTTTTGCATGTGTATATAAGGCAGGCCTAAAAACTTTGGTGTAATGTCAGAGTGCGATGTACAAGTAGCCTTTGTTGCTAGCCTGAAAGAGGACCCACTTAGATTCCAAAAAACTTTGCGCAGTCCCTACTGTTCCCATTCCCTCATTTTATATATTATATCATGGCTGTCGTCTTCAGAGACATCAAAACGCTTAGAGGCCCCAGCATTCCTCGTAGCTATCTTCACGTTTGCAGCACGCCCATCGACAAGGGCAGATCGTCGGAGAGAACAAGACAAGCGTTATCATTGGTTTAAGACAGGAAGAAAACCGCAGTATCGCGTTTTGTTCCCCGCGTAACCTGCTGTAAAAAAGTACAGCCGATTTAGCTTACTTGGCCAAATTTAAAGCATGTGCGCTATCACGTCGTGTTTCATTTCGCGTGCGGTTCGAGGCTAGGGTTTGAAGGTCAGGCTTCAGGCAAAGAGACGGCGAAATCGCTGATTGGGGATCTTCAAGCGGAGCCCTGAAATATTGGCCCCGACCATAGATAAGCTTCGCATGAGACTAGCTCAGTAACTAATAATTCAATAAAATTTATTTGGCTTCATCTTTACATATTGAGGATCAAGCCAAACTTATTTTTGAGGCAACAACAACAACAAAATTTGTTCACTCACTCACTGGGACCGTTAGTCTCTCCACTGAGACGTCTAGTTCCCTCTGTCTTTTTTTCACCCCACCTTCCTCCCTTCCCTTAGGGCGCGGTTGAGGTGTCCACCAAACAGTGAGACAGTTACTGGTCCATTAACCCTGCTCGAAAACAACACGTTACTGCCAGTGCACTTTAAAATTCTGGGACCGCTTAACGCATGTTAAGAGAGCATTGCGATAGCGGTGCGTTCTAGATCCATTGCGCACGAAGGGAACTTGACGAAGACGACGACATGCAAAGCAGAGCTCGAGATAATGGCAGTTAAACACAAGGGGGGATCCGTTTTTGAGAATGTTGCTTCGCTTTCGGCTCCAACTGATTATCTCGAAGCCCCATTAGAGAACTACAGCGATAGTAACCCCTAAAATAGGGGGAGGGTGGGTGAAGGCAAAACAAATGTCAGTGTTTTCTCTTGCAACAGTATGTAATTTGTTTTTTTTTCAGCAAAGTGTGGTATGTAGTGCTGCTTTTCCACTGTTCGAGGATAGAAATGCATTAGCTACACAAGATATTTGCCGTGTTTATCCGGACTTCATCTTATGTAAAAACAAGTCGAACCATTCTTTCCGGCGCGTACGCTCTGGTGGCGTTTCTTTGTCTGAATGATTCTCGCGTTAAATTGCTAACCGGTTCATCTTCTTGCGAGATGTGGAGGATTCATTCCAAAGCACTCTTTGTCAGGTTGGCTTGGCAGGAGCTTTATCGTCGTTTGTTGTATCAACTATTTATCGTGTCACCGCTAGAGCGTACGGCATTTCCGTCAAATTGTCCAAGCAACCCATTTTTCATGCGCCCGATTCTCAATGGAATATTTACCTTATGTTACCGAAAAAGAGCTTTACAGTGATCTTGCCGAAGTAACCTTGCCTGTTCCTGTGTATCGGTCATTGTACTCTTTCCGACCGCGGCATAATGTATTGAAACATGTAAACTTTCTTGTTTAAACTGCATGTCGGGGTTCTTCGCGCAAAGACATAGATCGTGGTAAAGGGAATATTTGTTCCATGGGTTGCCGATTGTCTTTTGTGCAGAAAGCTGGAGACTGTTAAACTGGAATTTATAGATTGCAGGGATGGGGTTTTCTTTTAAGATATCTTGCAGCGAGCTTTGATGAAAGATTTCCCTGTACATCTCCATGGAATTCGGTACGTCGCAGTGTTGAGAATGATGACGGTTTGCAGTATGATATGTTAAAGCTAGTTGGTTCACACAGCGTTTGCAAAGGCCGAATGGCTTTTGGGTATGTTGATTTTCATGCCAGAAACATTCGTCAGTATTTCAGTGATTCCGTTCGTGAAAACCTAGAGGTTTTGAGAACTCGGCTATACGTACCTGACTTGGTGAGTGCACTGGAGAAAGAAGCAAACTTGACTCATTTATAGTAAGACCAGCTGCCCTTAAACCGGACAACCTTTCAGAATCGTTCACTCGATATTTCATTTTGGGAATTAAAGCAATGCCGAAAAAAATGTGCGATAGCGTACTGCTCTCGTGCAGTGGCCATCGAAGCGGATCTCTTCGCGCCGCCGCGGGTTCGAAAGCTAAGCGCGTCGCAGTTGTGGCCATAATAATTTTATTTCTGCAGGTACTATTGCCTTCAGACAAGCATACAAAGCGTTTCTCAGAGATTGTAAGTGCGCACTAATATAGTAACATAAAAACAAACGGAAATAAATTTCCATCATCTAGTACGCTTCGAGGGCTGAGTGCTCATTACCGAAAAGGCTGAAGTGCATACATTAGCGCTTTTTCGACCGCCTTTTGGTTCACTAAGGATCAGTTCGCAATTGTTTCTCTCTGCCTACATAAGGCCACCCTAGTCACTTTCAAGACTACTTGCAATGAGGGTGCGCCAGCTCAAGCCAGTAAAGTATCCAGCTTAGGCGGTAAGCCGTTTAAAAGCAGGGCGGCACTAAGTACCAAACGATCTCGCTTTCTTCCATGTCAGTGTTTGCCTTCCCAGCTGGGCTGTATTGTATGACAGCTTTATTGCTGTATTGTATGTCAGCTTTTGCCTTCCCAGATGACCTGAGTTGTAAGGATTGACGAACGCACTACCAATGCATTTGATAATTGTAGCGAAAATCTCGCTGCCTTAATCCGGGCAAAATAATGTTGATGCAGTCATCACTGTGACACATTGTTTTCTTCCTTCTGACTAAGCATTTCTTGAAGATAGTGTAGCATTTCCTGCGAACAAAGGGTTTTCACCCGTGGAACAGAAGTTGCTGAAGTAGCTATTCCTAAAACATACAGCTGCAGATGCACAAGACTAACCCCTGCTATAAAATATTATTCGAATTAGGAAAGTTTCATACTCGTATGCTGGATTTGGAGCACTCTGCATATGACTGGACTTATAGGCCATATCAGTAGATAACGTTTCTTATGATGTATCCCAGTAAGCTTCCGTACCCCATTGAAATGAAAATTCTCGCCAGATTGTCAGGAGCCAGCTTCCCGTCATCTCACCAATATTGTTTCAGAAATCAAGCACCTGTTCTAAGAATTTCGCTAGGCCAAAGAGATTGCGAAATCAGATTAGCGAGGAGCACAAGTAACTGTGCGCGTCCTTATCGCGCTTTATTTCAGGTTCACATCACCAGCGGCGGCTTGTCGGAACTTGTTGGCCTCATTTCTCCCGAACTGATACCGAAGGAGTTTGGCGGGACACTGGAAGACTTCGACTTCGACGCTCAGGAACGGCGATTCCACGAGAAAACTGCTTACTTTGAAAAAATACAGCAGTATGGTTACATGACCGAATGAACTGTCGCAGAAGCCGGAGACAAGCCGGTTCACTTCATGGTGCTGTTTTGTCCCTTATCAGCGTTGTTTTGTCAGTAATTTCTCAGCGAAAAGTTCCCACGTCCACTGACTTGTTGCTGGGCTGAATAATAGAAGTCTTACGGCACCATGTTACAACGAAGCTCTAGAGGGTTGAGCTCGCCAGTGTTTCTTCGTTCATTGATTTTGCGTGCTGGAGGTATAACTAAGCGCAACAACACTCCTTCTGGTCTTAAGACTTTCGGCTTATGGCTATGCATGCAGACTGAAGGACTGCTATTCAAGTTAGCGCGAGCAACCAATATCGTTAATTTTATGGACACAAGAGCGACAGCTGGTTAAAGAATGAGGGACACAAACAAGACGTAGTGCAAAAAGTATCTACAGGTTATGCTTTTTGTACCGGCAATTGTGCTGGTTATTGAATGCGATATTATTTCCTGCATTTGTAAACTTAAAACGATGACTAGATTCCGGCCTTTCGAGAGCGCCTTCATAAACTGAACCAAGAGCGGCAGAGCTACCATTTGCACTGAGGTAGCAATGAAAAAACCCCAGGAACATACATTTGAAGAATGGTCTTACAGTGTCGTTCAATTGGCTTGACGACTTGATTTTAGAGGGGTGTAGGCGTCTAGTGCAGAAACTAGGGGGAGGCAGAGGAGAAGGAGCAGGACAGGCAGGGACAAAGACAAATATAGTACCGCTCCTAAGACCTGCCTGCAGAGAGTGCATTTGTACCATGCAAAAAGAAACCGGAACGATGTGTCACTCCGACGAGGTCATCACTCGACGTCAGGGCTCTCACTGTGAAGTCAAATGGCGCCTTCTAGATGTCTTTCAAACAGGTTCAAGTTTAATGCGAAAGATAGTGCGATGGCATCTCTCACTCGCAAGAGCAACTCGATTTAGTTCTTCTACGCTCTCAATAAGCAGGGCATTAGAAGGCAATCTGTGGTCCGTGAAGTAGGCGTCCTACTAGATGCCAGGTTACACATTTGTCCTCACATTCTGGAGATCATGCGCATGTCTTCGCGCGTACTTGGCATGGTGACACGAGCCTGCAAAGCCTTACTTAGTTCGCCATGCTCTGTAGAACTGTACTGGAGCAATATGCTCTCTAGACGCCAGCACTCAATCGCTCTCTGAAATGCTACGTGCTACACATTTTCCCTACTTCTCGAGGACGCGTAAAAGCAGTTCATCAAGAACGACAAGTTTCTTCGCAACTGATAACCAGCTACCCGAGGCGATAGCAGTGCTACCCAGCACACCCTTGCACAAAGCGATTAGAGGACTGGACGGCTGGCACAAACGCTTGTTTTGCTGTGAAAGTCCACTAAACATCATATTGACTGCATGCACCTGGCATCGATGGTTGAGTTCCTAGTGACTGGATAAACTCAACTACGAATCAGTGTGTTTGACGCCTCCCCTTGCAAGTTTAGCCTAAATGTGCGAATGATGTCTCTTTACAACTACCTGATGGCAATAAATATTGCTGTAATTCATCGTGACTTTGCAACTTTCATACAAGGCTCCGAGACCTCATTGGGCTTCAACCCTTCTTAACAGTTTCCCTGCCACTTCCTGTTATCATCTTGTTTTCTTCTGTTCACTTCTTCTCGTCTCCAGTGATCACCGCATGTACCATTGCATCAAGCATTCAGCTATTGGTGGGAACCTCATTATAAATACATAAATTAAATAACTGTTTTTACTTATCAAGCTGCCCGTCACATATTTTTATTCAAAACGTGCGCTGCACGAGCACGTACCAGTGTTAAGGATCACATTGCTAGCAGCGTGGAGTATGCTCCTGATTGAAGTCGAAAGTGTATATACTGGCATTCAACTTTGATGCCTTCTACTTAGTGGCGAACGGTAGGTGCTAAGATGTATAAGGAAGCAAGTTATGAAGTGGCATAACAATGATATCGGTTTCGTTAGCTACTTTTGTGCCTTTTTCACAAAGCAGATTCACTTTGAGAAAACACTGTGAATAAACCAGCACTGTATCGATTAAATGTTTTGGAGTTCCGGGATCTAGCCGCTAAATGTCGTTGTGCTGCAGATATACAAAATAAACCCATTTATTCTCTTATAAAAAATTTTTACTGCGCAACTAGAAATTGTGGCTCCAATCCACGCTGTGAAGGTGGTTGGACAGCGAAGCTGTAAAACGGCACCCAATTACCCATTGCGACGTCACTTGCAAGTTCACACACATGGCTCTAAAAAGAGTGAATCCAGACACAAGTGAAATGTACTTGAGCTACATGCTGTAGACCTTATTTTAAAGGAGATATGCTCCTGCATTCAATTTTTAGCCTGGCGTTTTTTGCTTACGACAACGACACGAAAACGCATGCGTAATCTTTACGGGGAACACACGGAGAGAAGGAACGTGCTTCGCATTGTTTGCAGGCGCCCTTATCATGCACGAGGGCAATTTTTTTAACGAGATTTATTGCCCCAGGGCATGAATGGGTGAATGTGTGATGAAAGATGTAGTAATGATTAAATTAATGAAAAAAGGGTAGCTGATTTAATGAAGTCCAATAGAGAGGGCTTGGAATGACATCAACCCCTTTCGAAGTAGCTGCAAACGTAATGTTTACTGGAACCTGTCGGACGGTGTTCCCATTGTTGACACGCGCCTTATCATCGATCATGAGGTTTTGATGCTTTTTTGTTTTTTTAATGAAAATGAATAGTGAGCTGTATGCTGTATGCCTGATTTGAAAGGAGGTGTATACCTTTATGTATTTTTATTTTTCATATTTATTTGTTTTTTTTTAATTTTTCTCCTTTTCTGTAAATTATATATTTTTATTTGTTTCACTTTTTCTTGTGTATTTTTATTTATTCAGTCATTTTTATATTCTTATACTCTGACAGCTTTATGTTCAGTATGATATACGATTTCCATGCTGTTCGGTACTTTTCCACGGGCGTTTTTTGGTGACGACGACGGCACGAAAATTTCCTTGAATGCTAGAGGTATGCAGCTTTGCTGTAAAACTAGCGAATTATGATAGCATCTTGGCCATGAACAAAAAAACTGCGCGGATATGCATAGCTGCACGCTCTCAGATCACGAATTTTATGTTACGAATATCGCTCAAGAGAAAAGTATGTAACAGCTATATATTACCGGTACTCATCTATGGGGCAGAAATGTGGAGGCTTACGGAAAGGATTGTACTTAAACTGAGGACAGCGCAGCTAGCTATGTAAAGGAAAATGATAGGCACAACGTTTGGGGCACCGGAAATGAGCAGAGTTGGCCAGGGAGCAAACGCGGGTTAATACCATCCTAGCCTAAATCAAGAGTGCGCTTGGGCAGAGAGTAATCGAGGCAACGAAACTTCTCGTTTATTCTTTGAATTTATTTTTTGTAGTTGCTACAGATTTTTTTTTAATTAGCGCAAGTACTAACAGCGACACCAAGAGGCCGGGCACCTTCTGTCTCACTGAATGTCGCAGCGGTGGATGACCGATGTCACGTGCGCCTGCGTCGCGTCTGCTCTGTGAACAGACGGGCTGCCGAGGCTGCGCCGTGTCTAAAAAATAGACGAGCGGACGTAGCGGCAGCTGGCGTGCTACCTCCTTCCTGCGGTCAGAGCGTCTCATTTCTGTTGCCTACGCGCGACGCTGCTCGGTTATAGGCAGTGTGGCCCTGGCCCCGTGCGCCGCACTGACAGCCACAGTGACCTGCTTTTTGCCATCTGAGCGCAAGGGCGGGCGTTGCCGCGAGCACTGCTCCCTGTGCTGGTATGTTTCCATCGCAGTTGGCTTCAGCACAGCTGCTCGGATCCCAACCTTGAACCCGATCACGGCGGCTGTCCCTTCATCTAGAGTTTTGCACGCTTATATTTCTCAAGTCCCTAAAAATACATTGATTGTTTCTGCCTGCCAGTGAATGATAAAGTTTGCTTTACTAGTGTACCGTCGCCAAGAAATGTGTAGCTAAAAGACTGAAAAAGGAAACACGCCTTTCAGGAGTATTCATTCGCGCCAAAAGATAAAAGCTGGATTATATGTCAATTGCGAATGCATATATGGGAAATGACCCATTAAGCTCCCACGTCGTACCCTTAAGGGCGGAGCTAAAGTGCTCCCTCCAATTTTTATCCTTGACAATCTGTACCCAGCAAAACACCACCAATCTGTCATGTGTGTTACCTCGTATTTTCTTTCTTTTTTTGCGTCCTTTGTATACCTTCTTTCGAGCACCTTTCCCAAAATTTGCTTGGATATTTTGTAAAGCGATATTTATTTCCTCAGGGCATAAATGGTGCATGTAGTGATCGTTGAAAGAAAAAGGATGGTTAAAATATATGAAAACAGGATCGTCGATCTAATGAAGTCGAGGAGTGAGCGATAATGCCTACCATTCGTCCAAACGCTTTATGACGATGGATTGTTCGGTGGAAGACCCTCTGCCGCCAGGTGCTGGATTCTCCTCAGCTTCAGTGCTGGGCAAGCCTAAAGCAGACGGTGTACATCGGAATTAGTCTTCCTAGATTTGCACACTACACACCCGGGGCGTGAATATAAATCACGAAATTGAGGCCACTTTCGAATCATGGCAGGAGTGAGGGCCACCTCGACCCGGACCCTCCGAAGCACAACTTTCTCTGCATGGGTGAGACCTCGGGTGAGGGTTACCGCACACGGAGGGATTGCAGCACATGTGCGGCACCGGAGACGCTCTTTTCTCGTTACAAAGAGGGTGGCATTATCCAGATTTAGGAGCCGTGGCAATAACGTGGATGGCATCTGTTGGCGTGCCGCAAAATTAGCATGGCTTTGGGAGCTCTCGAGGTGACGTGGGATACATTCGATACAAATTGGCTGCTGGATGCGTGCCGCCAGATGATGGATGTTTTGGAAAATTTCTGGGCTGCGACTGACGCGTCGGACTGGGCCTGTTACATGAAGGGCATCAGTGCAGATAGCAATACCGGCCATGGGAGCATAGGAATGGCGACTACACAGCAAAGCACTTCTTGAACAGCAATCAGCTAAGCACAAGAGAAAGATGGAAGCTCTCGAAGTCGAAACCTCGTCGTGTCTATAAGGGCATGCTGTCAAGGCAGTAGACTGCAGTTGTTTCGCAGGCCTGGATGCTTGCATCGACATAAACCACGATGAAACCATGCGGTAGGTGGGCATCTTCTCCTTTTATTCGGTGGCGAATGGACGACGCACATTAGGCGATGTTGGTCGACGTAAATCCGCTCGTTTGTTACAGCTCAGTGCTACCAATTGCCAGCTAGGAAGAATTGGTTTAGGCGGTGGTAGTATGAAGTGCGACGAAACATAAGCCCCGAGATCACAAGTTGTGTACGACAGGCAGGGCTTAAGCCTACGGGTAATCGCGTCGCTGCTGCACCAGCTCATCTACTGTTTTTAGCTGTGCAGTCATCTTGCTGCTCCACGATCAGGGCAATGCTGGGAAGGCAAGTGATGACTTTCATTGCCTTTTTATTTACAGATTGTAGTTGATCCCATTGTACCCTTGCGAAATGCTGGAATTGGGCTTGTTAAACTGCTCTCACCAACTGCCGTGCAGCATGAGCGGGTTAGGGGCAATGCTTAGACTGAGACTCAACGCCTGAATCGCCTGCTGTTTAGTCCGATAAAACCAAGCTGTCCCCGTTTCGGGAACCATGAAACACAAACTTTTGCAGTAGAACTTTCCTTAAGAGGAGCGCCGGTTGCACCCCGGAGGTTGGCGACTGATATGTATGTAGTTTTACTTGCGGAAAGGAGAAGTCCGACTGAATAAGCATAACTCGACCTAACATGCAAGGCTGATTGCCGGGCAGCGGCTTGAGTGAGCACTTTTCGGAGAGTGCTCCACGCCATGATGTCATCAGGGTACAGTAAGAACTTAATGTCAGGAACATCAGGTAAGCGTTATGCAAGGGTGGCAAAATAAATAATAAATAAAATTGGTGAAAGCACCGATCCCTGAGGTATGCCGCGAAGAGGAACAAATAACCAGACAGCGTCCCTACTGAGCCGTATTGCAAGTTGCCCGCCTTCAGGGAAGGATTTTACAACAATATTGCGTATTTAAGGGGGAATGTAGCACATCAGTAGTGCAGAATTGAAGCATGATTGATGTTTTCGTATGCCTCTTCGACAAGAATGGTGAGGACGATGTGGCTATTGTGGCTCGAGGTTGAACATAAATCTCTCGACACTAGTACAGCCAACGCATCTTCACTACCTATGGATGGACGAAAAACAATTTCGGCGGGGTGGTAGAATCCGTGGTGCTCAAGCAACCATAAAAGTCGTGTAGCTAACATTTTCTCCGCAACATTGCACCGCGGTGGCGTTAGGAATATAGGTCAGAAGTTGCCAAAGTCTGTCGGCGGCTTTCCTTGCTTTGTGATGGGGATCACAATAGCCGATTTTCAGCTCTCTGGTACGAAGCTCTCTGGGCGTACTTTCATAATGTCGTGGAGCTGAGCTAGCCCTTCGCAACTCGCGTTCTTGTAAACCTCTTACGGCATGGAGCCAGGACCGGGAGGCTGTCTTCCGGTTGGGGTCATCTATTGTTACAAGCAACTCTGACATAAGCTGGAGTGCCTGCCAAATAAAAAACACTGACTAGGGGAGACAACACATTCTTTGGGAAAAACTTCCATGCTGCTTTTCTGGCATAATCATCCGGCGGCAAGTTAGCTGCGAAGCACGTTGTGAGCGTCGGTACGACGGCCACCATGTTTCATTACACGGAAAGCTCACCAAAGAGAAGCATTTGATGACTCTGAAAAAACCTGCTCACACCACGCATGCCACTGACGTCGTGACAGATCGCGCGCATATTTGCGAGCACTAGCAGTGGGGTTATTCAGCTGTGTACCGTGCCTGTGCAGAATTAGGGTCTCGTGAAGCCGCCAACTCAACTTTCCGGCAAGACGCCCACAAGTTAATAAGAGCGACATCCGGCGCCTGTAGATAAATGGCTTGCCAGGGAGTGGTTGCAGCACTATTGAGTGCGCATTGTATGCAGTGAACAAGCAGTTGTGACGACCTCACAGCGACGTCTTGAAGAGCGGTGCGGAATTCGTCCCAATTGACCACAGTTTGCTTGAGGCGTAAACGACGGGTCCATGACGGATGGAGACCGATCATCATAGAGTGGTGACTCCTCCAGCAGTCAGACTCTAGGTGCCACAAGGGAGTGCAGGGACACGACCACTACATAGGGTCAGGGGCGTATGTTGCACTTCGAGTATGACGCAGAGATTGCGCTGTTGAATCGCTTTGTTTTTTGTAGAAAAAATAGCGCGTCCGGGACGCCTTCTCGGATGCGCTGTTTGTTCGACAACAAACACAGCAATTCAACAACGCAATCTGTGCATCATACTTGAAGTGCAACATACGCTCCTGACCTTATGTGGTGGTCGTGTCCCTGCACTTCCTTGTGGCACCTAGAGTCTGACTGCTGAAGGAGTGATCACCATTCCATGATGATCAGTCTCCATCCGTCTCGGACACGTCGTTTATGCCGCAAGTAAACTGGGCTCAAGTGGACATTCAATAACCAGCCCAGATTAATGCGGAAGAGAGCGTCACCGGCTGAACTAACACAGTATGATACTACCACAGCAGTCGCTTGGTGAATTTCACTGCCACTCCAACTACCTACCGATATGTTTTGCACCAGAGTCCCAGAGAGAGGAGTACGGGATGGAAACGCCTATCAACATACAGCGCCGCCTTTCCTGGCTGGGCAGTAGCGTGCGCCCGACGATGGTTCACTGAAGGAGACATGTGTCCACTGAAGCCCGGAATTGCTGGCAAGGCGTTGGTCTCCTGCAGCAACAGGGCCTGGACTTGAACTTGCTTATGTGAAGATGAGATTTGAGCTCTCCTACCTTCGTAGAGAGACTCTACAGTTCCACTGGAGCACGCCACAAAAACTTGCACTCGCCATTTTGAATAAGTTCAAGCGCTACAAAAGAATAGACGTCAGGTTCGATAACTGGTTTACCATGCACCGGACCAGGCATGTTGCAGAGTGATCTGGCAATCCAGCAGACAACCCTGTCGATTCAGTGAACGACACCGGTTGGAGGGGCGTTGTCAATGTTGCTGCGGAATTGGCAGTAGTGGTATGGGACTCCGGCACTCATCTACGGCGAGCAAGGAGGTCACGGTGTTCTCAGAGCTTGATAACTTCCGACAGAAAGCATGTTATCATGCGGAAGTTCCGGCATACTACGCTGTTTTTCAACCTGTTGGCGATGGCGGTCTTTGCGCACTTTGTCACTGTAAGTGTATTGAGCAGGGATTGAAGGTATGTCGGGCTCGGAAAGCTCCTGCCAGTCGTCGTGATCCCACTGGAGAGCCGAAAACCGCTTGGATGTCTCCATCGGTGGGGAATTATATCTTGAGGCCAAAGCTTATTCTCACAATGATCTTGTTTAGTTACATTCCGTTTACTTAGGCAAGTTGAAGAGGGAAATTTGTGGTCATCACTCTTGCAGAGGCCGCATCGGTAACATGCTGTACCGTCTGACAGCCTCACTTCGAGATGGAAATGGGCAGGATCACTGCGTGTGGCCAGGGTGGAAACAGCTGCAGCAGTACACAAAACTCGGTTTATATGGCCGAGGCCGCAGAATGCATACATAGTAGTATAAGCGGACTGGGAGAGCTTGTGGGCCTCGCAGGGTGATCACGCAAGAACGCCCCTTTCCCATATACCGCACTTGGGTGAGACGGTAGGCAGGACAGTAGAGCTCACGCTGAAGGGAGGCCTGGTCCTTCGCAATGCCGACGTTGTAAATAACACAGCGATCTGAGTTAGTACCTTCAACCAGGTGCACCTGGACCGGCACTGAGACCTCGCTTCAACTGAAATACACTTGAGGCGCTCCACAACAGCCAAAGTCGGGAGCTACACAGCGATGTTGTGACTTTCGACCTAGCCGTGAAGCCGCGGAAACCTTTGGTTCCAAGACACGCGTCCAGGTTCGCCTGAATAATCCTGTTGGAGATACCTGTGACGCTTTTGGTTGCCAGAACTTTGACAGCAGCTTTATAAGTTACCCATCCCGCAGTAGACACAACTGGGTGGTCAATCGTTAGACAGGAACGATTGCCTTCTAAGCCACTGTTCGCCGAAGAGTAATCCGGTGCAGTGTCTCCCGAAAGGTGCTTTTGAGAGCCTCGGGGGCTAGGCAGCGTGGACTGTGTTGCAGATGCCATGTCTGTTGGAGGGCTCGGCTCCTCAGGCAGTATGGCTGAAGCAGCATCCCGAAGAGTAGGCAGGGTAGCCTTCGCCTGGCTCCGCCCAGAGGCTCATGTGCATTTGGAGAACACGGTGTACTCTGTAGCCGGTGGTCCGGGAGGTTCGGGAGGTCGAACAAGGAGCTAGGACCCAGGCTCTGGTGCCAGTTGTGCCGTCATCGTGGCTTCGTGCCGTCGTGCGAGCGCCACCGGTGAAGCTACCTCCGCCAGCGCGTCACCAGAGGCACTAGGCTTAGTCTCAGAACCCACTCCAGCTGCAGGGATAATTGAGTGACATTTGTTCAATGCCACGCACACTGACGGCATACGAGTGTCCGGAGCTTGCCCAGTTGGCGTGAATCCAATTCTCTTGATATAGGAAGTGTATTTAAGCGGATAGCTAGATTTTTCACGGGAGTGATGTGGGTCTTGCCCTCAAGGAATTAATGGGATTCGCCAAGACACAGGCGGCGACTGACAGATGCACAACGTTTTTTTTTAAATAAGAAAAAAACTATAAATAAATAAAGCAACGCTCGCTCGGTGATTTTAATTAAGAGCAAATTGGAAACTGAAATTGGTGACTCAAGATGGAAAGGGTGCAATACGTGCAGTGCTTAGGACGTTTTGACAAGAGATGAATTTTGAACATTAATAGCCAGAAGATGCAGTTCAGAAAGATTTTAGGATGGCAGTCGTTTCGTGTCTAAAACAAACTTTGAATGGCGAAGAGCACATTCCAAGCGTACAAGCATCAATAGACAGAACAACCCCAGCTGACCAACTTAGACCAATCTGTCGTAATGGGTGTTCTAGCAGATGCCTCCGTAAAGAGAAGTGGCGGCATGACACTTAGTCCTCTGTCATTTAAATATTCTTCAATCTAGCTTGATGCATTGGTGCATGAACTCTGTTTTGCTCTTACCATAGTTTGTTTCCCTGTGTGTTGTGCGGTATTGATATCCTATCAATGTGCAGGCTTCCGGATTTTTTTATAAAATCACGCAATCGATATCAGCGCCTTATAACAGCGATAAGAATAAAAACCTCCAAGAGTTAGAGCAAGCGCCTAAAGTCCTCTCTAGTGCAAGCGTCGTTTTCTTTGGCATTGTTTCGCCCTGTTTTTACGACCTGTTAGCAAATATCTGATATGATTGTCTGATCACGCCCCTCATAGTGTTCCCATTAAGCAGCGGGCTACGGCCCCTCACAAGGTAGGCGCTGAAGACATTACTTTACGCGTGCTGATGAATTTCCGTCCTTGTCTCTTTTTTTTTCTTTTAGCTGCGTTTCGCAAGTAGGGGCTCCAGTAAAACGAAATAAAAAGGGAATGTGAGTCGTGGTGTAAAATGATAGTCATGCACATGCTCTACTTCACTGCTAATGATGCACACACAGTGGTCAGTTCATTCATCACGTTTAAAATATACGCCGTAAATAGAATACTCAACACAGTACAAAAATGAACAAAACGACGAACACCACAAGCCCAACGTGGTGTACGCCCGTTTGGCTTGTTTTCCCCTTCATTCATTCCAGGTTATGCACCGACGTGTTGAAAAACCTTCGGAGCACATTTGAATTTCTAGAGAAGCTCCTAACTGGCATGACCGTGCTCTCACGTCGCCGCTATAAAAATCCACCCAATATTCCAAGTATTAAACACTCTTTCGTGAGATAATTAAAATATCGCACAATACTTATATTGATATGGTTCCACCGTTTCCTAAATAGGATTAGGAAACACAACGATAATATAAAAGAAGACAGGGTGGGGTTCCCATTTTATTAGTAGTTATCAAAGTCCACATCATTGCTGATCAATTCATTGAAACAAAAGCCCCCGACCCACTTTAAAATGTGCTGTTGGAAGGCCTGATAAATGCACTCCATTAAATTACGTAACAGATTTTTTATTCGTTGAAACGGCCAGACCATGACGGTAGCATTTCGATGGCGTTGGAATACAAAACATGCGTGTAATAAATTTATCGCGCGTGTAATGAAATTTATATCCTCTGGCAGTCTAACTTAAGTCTAGCCGCCGCGGTGGCTAAGTGGTTATGGCGCTCGGCTGCCAGCCCGAAAGACACGGGTTCGATCCCGGCCTCGGCAATCGAATTTCGATGGAGGCGATATTCTAGAGGCCCGTGTGGTGTGCGATGTCAGTGCACGTTAAAGAACCCCAGGTGGTCGAAATTTCCGGAGCCCTTCACTACGGAGTCCCTCATAGCCTGAGTTGCTTTGGGACGTTAAACCCCCATAAACCAACCTAACTTAAGCCTTTCGCTACGGCGTCCCTCATTGGTAGGAATCCAAATTTGGTTTTAAAGATTCATGAACTAGCTCCGGGATCGCGCCTATTCCTCACTTTCATGTGCAGCCTTTGTAAAAAGCAAAGAGACCAAAATGTTTTCTTCTGGGCCATGTGGTGCTGCTCAGATTTATGCATCCCCACCTTTCCAAGCATTTTGACGCAGAGAGCAACCCTCGCCCCCACTTCCCCTTAAGCTAGGACTTAGAGAACGCTGCAGGAGACCCATAGCAAGAAAGCCCTATGCAGTTTTTACGTTTGACAGAACCTGTACTTTTATCCCAGGCTATACCAACCGTTAGCTTTGCAATATAAATTAAGTCACAACTTCAATACTGCAGTCACAGACACACTTGGCAGTCCAAGCTGCTACTTCCAGCGGCTACTCCGCTTCTCTACTGCATTTGAAGAGCTACGGTGAAGACGCCTATGCTAATGTCTAAAGCTATTTAGAATTCCTTACGCGGAAATAGCGTCCCCAATGCTTAGGAAGGAAAGCGTACACGTCTGTATATTCCCCTCTCCCCCTCCCCCTCCTCGCCTGCCGGCCGAGGAATTCCATGTGCAAATACGTCCTACATATAGAGGTGCCTATAAATTTTTCCCCGCTTTAAGAACAGACTACGCATCTCTTCCAAATTATGCCGAAGTATGAGCGAGAGATGAAATTTTCGTCTAGAAAATAAGGCAGTCATTTCGAAACAGCTGTGTTTGTATAGGCTGTAATTAAATCTACGAAGCGACCTCAGCGCTAAACAGCTGCGCAGCATCTCTCCATCGGAACACCTGCTGTACGATCAAGCATGGCGATCACAGTTCGGCGCACTATTGCCGTCGTCGGCCGCTAACCGATGCATAAGACAGTTCGCAACACCCTTCACACGTGGGAACAACTAGTACGACGTGAGCTGAAACGGCCTTGGCCAGCGCGACAGGAATGGCAGACTTTGGACGCGAAGCAGGCTCTCCGCGCGGCCGCATATTCGTTTCATGGCTGATTGCCTTGAGATCCACTTTTAACTACCATAAATCGAAACAAGGTTGTGTTCAAACATGGCGGCCCGCTAAAGGAGCAGCAAGCCAAGGCCGTATTCGTGTACACTGTTGCGTGTGTACTGCTGACGGCGAGCCGAAAAAGCTCCCGTCAGAAGCCGCTGGCGCTTATCTCGCAACCATCAGCAACGCGAAGCTTTGTCGCAGGCAGTGCAGAAGGGGAAAAGCTGGCAGCGCTTATCATGTCCCGACTGAGAGCGCTATCATCGCAGCGTATTCAGTAGCACGTATATGTACTGTAATGCGGTATTTCAAAGCCATCCTGATTGTTATGAATGCGGTAACAATGCCCTCAGTACTGTCCCGAACGGTTTTAATAGTATTCCAAAAGCGATTAAAAAATAATGAATATATCGTACAACGCTTAAAACGGCTTATATGACGCCTTAGAAATAGCGGTGAGGCACCATACCGCAAAAACAACAAAGGAACAAGACACAAGTGTTAATTTACACTAAACGCTTTTTTTAATTTCTCCTTTGGTTGCGAATGGCTTTATTTTGTTATTGATTTTGAGATGTATGTTGTCAACTTTCACGCAGTTAGCCCAATAACCTTTCATATGTTTTCCTCTCGCGCCTGGTCTGTACCTTCAAAAACCTTGTGAGCACAAAAAAAAAGCGCCTAGGGAAAGTTATGGTTTCTGGCTTGTCCCTTCGTTGTTTTCGGGCAATGAAAAAGAATGTGATTTATCGCTATCCTGAACCATCAGCCTTCTAATAGCGGTATTTAAAAAAATTGCAATGTTTCGAGGAGCACGGCGTTGATTATAATAAAACTAAGAGAAGTTATTTCGCCTATTTTTCTGATAATCGCAGTCCTTATCATGCTGTGTGCTCTGTACAATGTGCTTGGCAATGTACGAATCGAAGGCCTGTGAAGTGCAGTGCCTTGTGATCAGGTAGTAGATATTGATCCTCTTCAAATGACCAAGCCGCGTTGGACGCACTCGATGATAGCAAAGAGCAAAACGTTCGTGTGCTAAAACTTACGCCCACCTTAAGTACGCGTAGGCGATCAAATTCTTCCACTACGTTGTAGCTCCTGGGTCAAAGTGCGAGTTTAGTTTTTCAACATTCGCAAGCTTCCGAGTCGCACCTATCCACGCTTTTATTCACCGTAGGCTGGAATGAAATGCGAACATTGCCCGTGAACAAAACAAAATATTTTCCTGTGTGCTTTCAGCTGCACTGTGCAACTAGCCTGATTCGTGTTTCTGGGTAAATCATATAGCACAGTTAATATTCATGTGCCTGTCGTAAAGGAACTACGCTGCAAACCACAAAAGTGTGGCATATGACTGCGTTTCATTCCTGACTGTCTGCACAGCTCTTGTGAAAAAAAAAATCCCACGGGGCTTGCTTCCAGGCCATAGTGTGGGTCTTGTTATCCATTACCAGCGCTTCTAATTTCTTGAAAGTGAGAGGAACTTTCGTTCTCATTCGTCCGAAAGTTGCAAAGAGTTCCACGGAGCATGCAAGAGACCTACTACACGGTTTAGAAACAAACCCTGTGTCCTCTTCACTTTTGACAAATGATGTAATCCTATCTCTACCTAAACCAAGCGTAAGGCCTCGAGCCTTGCAGTCGAGATAAACGCAAGCGTTCCTGTAGCAGGCGCAAAGATAGCCGCCAGTCCAAGCTTTTTCTCCGAGCTGGTACTTCGTTTCATTACTCCATGTGAAGAACAACATTGAAAGCGCCTACAGCGTTGTCTAAAGTTATTTAGGCCTCTTTTCTGGCCACAAACATTCAAAATACATCGCCCACAGAAACATGGTTAGTAAGAAAAGCCTACTGCCCTGTGTATCCGCCCCCTCGCCGAGCTAGCATTTTTTTTTTCAGAAATAAAAGTTATTATTACTTTTTGATTTCAAAGAAATCATTAGAAAAGTAATCTGCAAACAGGACCTCCCTCTACTAACTCTGTTCATAAATCTGTCCTTGCCAATAAAAATAGCACACACACTTTTTTCGAACCGATGCTTTAGTAAAAGTAGTGGTAGCAGTAGTAGTAGTAGTAGTAGTAGTATTTTTAAAAATAACAATAAAAAGGAAGGAAAAGTTTTTGGTAGCCCCAGCATCTGTCTTCACTACGGAAGCGTCTGAGCTGGGGCAGCGGAAGTAAAGGAACCGCAGGTAGTCTGGAGAAATTAAATAAAAGAAGTAAGGGGACAGGCAGTAAGGTTAGGGGCGGGAGAGGTGCTACATACAAGTATTCGATTTACACCGTAATATATATATACAAGTCGGGTGCGTGTGATGCCCTAGTATAAGCAGGAGTGAAAGTTTTCCAGTTGAAACTAAGAGCTTCATTCCGAAGCACGGCGTTGGTAGGGGCAGCAAACCATTATGCACATGCAGCGACCTCAGTGTCTAACAGGTGCGCTTTACGAACACGGTTGCTAATATCAGGAAAAAGTTCTCGTCGTCGTTCGGAAACCAGTTCGAGAGAGAGCAGCCTTAGCCAGCACCCCCCGCGCAATGCCCTTCAGACCTGTAGGGAAAAAAAAAACGCGCTACACGAGTTGCAGTGGCCTTGGCCGATCTTATTGGCACGCCACACTTGTTTTGACACTACGCATGCTCCTCGCACGTGCGCAGATTCGTTGCTAAACCGCCTGCAACGTTGTTGTCTTCATGTTTACCCTTGCCCAACGCCACTCGAAGCCCTATTGTGCGGAACTACAACGGCCGCGCTATGTGCAGAGTACTATCGAGGTTTTATTTGGACACAGTCCGCCGTGTGTCTCTCAATCGCTCTCCAAGTGCGTCACAGGCAGCGTTTACCCCGAACTAAGAGCAGGCAGCATAAGCGAAATAGGAGATAGCTCGAAGGCCAGTCGAAATCTAAGCCCCATCTGGGCAACGTAAGCAAAGACACCATCTCGTCTTCCCTGTCGGGTGCTGCGCTGTGGGTGGGGGTCTGTCACAGTGCACCGTGTTTTTGAGGACAGAGCTGCTTTGTGTCGCTGTCATACCGTGTTGTAGCCTGCTGCGGTCATTGTTCCCTGCCGTCGCTCGGCGCTCGTAGATGTCAAAAGCTGCTCTTCGCCCGATCGCCTGTTACTATACGCGAAATAATTGTTCCTGTGCCTCCTTTATCCGTCACCTCGGTTGGTCCCCGCAGAATCTACTCGGAGAGTGCCAGCATCGCAGGAAGGCGGTGGAGGCATGTCGGGCGCATGGCCGAGCTCTCGTGATACGCTCTACAGGTCACCGTTGGAGTCTACGCGTCAAGATCACGAAATGTCTGATTGCGTATCTGCGTCTGGATCTCTCCACGTGACCGATAGTGCAATGACCGCGGCTGCAGTTGCAGGCAACTTCCTTCAGTGGCATTAGGTTCCCTCTGGTGGTAGGTTGCCTCTTGTGGCAACTTGTTTCAAAACTCAGCGGTGCCCGATTAATGAAGGACGCTTATTTTCGCTCATTCGAAGTGTACGGATAATTGCCCGCTGCACTACGAAGAGAGGCTTCATTCAACCCGGCACGTCTAGGCGCCAAACATGGTGAGTGAATTTAAAGCTGTTTTCACTGTCGGAAAAAAGAATATCGGTGATGTGTTTCGATAACTGAAGAGGCAGTGAAAGACCCGTTGTTTATAAACACAAACAGCCAAGAGTGTCTGAAAGCAGTGACAAAGATTTGCAAGGCAGTGGGGAGATGCTTTTTGTTTCTGTTGCGATGTGCGACACTTGGCCAAATACAGCAACTCAAAGCGTTTGGCACGTTGACTCTGCTAACGGGTTTTCAACAGCTGATCTGCAAACCACACATAACCCTCGTACTGCACTTGAGATGTTGCCATTGGCATGCATTTTCCTTAGTTTGAGTAGCCGAGGTATTTGTTTTAAGAGTGGGGACAAGTATTCAAACTTTTCTGTATGCGGTGATCCGTCGTAAAGATAGGCAGACAACGCAGTGGTGGGTTGCGTTAATACACGGGTTGAAATATCCGTGGACATGGTTCTCGTTCTGACAATTAGTTATCAATCGTTGATTCAGCGCACAATGAAACATATTAAGAAACCTTAGCTCGCAACAGGAACTGCCCATAAAGCGCTCTCAGGTAATTTATCAATTGAAGTCTCTCAAGATACGAAGAGGCTCTTCAGAGAAATGGTACTCAGTCACTTCAGTACCCTGTGTAGTTCCCCCAGCAAGCCATGTGTGACCGAGGGACTGAACAGATTCCAAGCCACATTTCTACATCGCATTCGCACGGGCTGTGCTCGTACCCCTGCATGGATGTATAAGACGAGTCCGGCATCGTATGCGCTGCGCTCACATGGGGTGTGTGCGGTGATCTAGAACACTTTCTCATGTGCTGTCCAGTGTACAACGCGGAAAGGTGTGTTGTTCGCTTCTCTTAAGAAGAAAGGAGCCCCTCACAGTTACCTTCAGGACACTGTCTACCCGCTCGGAAATCAGTCATGTAGAAAGAAGGCTGCACGCCTTCTTTAGAGGCTCCTTCAGGACTCGGATCCGGACTCTAGATGATGACAGCAGGATTTGGCTTTGACTGTTACGGGTGATTGTGTTTAGACCTAAGTATATAAGCCATGTCTCCGGTATGTGCCTGATTTGCGGACCTTATTTAGCTTTCAAGGGACGCTACGGTGGAGCAATTGCCGGCAGAATCAGCAAGCCTAAACCACCAGTAGCTTGCAGCAGCTTCAGCTTCAACTACGGGCAACGCTTTGATTTCAATGCTTAATTTCTATCCTCACAGCACCAAAATAGACAGCAGGCCAAATAGGATGTGGTCGTGGTTAATCATGAGTGCTAAATTTGAAGTGACAGAAGCTTTTTGCATATCCACTTGTCGCCCATCTAGCTCTACATAAGCCAGGTGTCGGTTGCATTCTCACAGCGAAAAATAATTATCCTCCAAAGCTCAGCCAATGCTAGCTCTTTGAGAGTATTCCTTGGACATTATTCTTTACTGGTTTTGTGTTTTTTTTTTTCAGGTCAAATGCAGATTAATATTTCGGCACACAGTCCACGGGCTGTGCGTATATAAATGTTAATTTTTTTAACCTTCGTTAATACGGACCTATGAGTTGCGGGCTGTGATGCATGTTTATTTTCAAATGCGCCCAACAGTGCATGCCATGCCCAATAAGATTCCTAATAGCCTACATATTTACGTCCATGTTTGTGCTGTGCTGTCGTTGAAACCTCTCGGCATAAGGCTTAGCTGATGTCACGATTTCTTGGGTTATCATCGCTCTAACGCCTCTCCTCTCCCTCCCCCTCTCCCAAGAAAATAAAACAAATAGCGGATAACAAGGGCCTGGCTTCCAAAATACTTGTTGTTGTTGTTTGCCTCTCAAAATGGCACATGCCCACAAGGGGGATTGGCCATATCCAGGCGGTGGCTATTTTCATCGCGGATTACATGCGGCAAGCACGGAATTAACTAAAAAAATTGGGCAACTCAGTTTCCGTGACAGAGGCGGTTGCAGGTGGTTAGGGGGTCAAGCAAGCTTAAATTTAGGCAAGAAAGTGAGTGCAAGAAAAAAGAAGAGAAAAAGAAAAATGCAAGCATTGCGAAAAGGAACTACCCAAATACGAAAGCTTCTGATGGTACGGGCAGTACGAAAGCTTACGATGGTAGCCGTTTTGTTTCTAGAAGATCGTTTTGAACAGGAGATCAAACATTTTCATTGGTATGGCCAAGCATAGAAGTGCCAAGAGACAGTACAACCGCAGAATACAGACACAAACACTAACAGTCACCCCCTGAGCGATGAGTAGCGACGACAATAGAGGAGAAAGGGCTCTAGTGTTTCCGGCTCAGCACTATACGGACACAATGGGGAGATCGCAAGACCAGGCCTGTAGAGGTAAAAATTTAGATGCGGCACCCGGCAGCGTAGTCGCGTCGAGGAAACTTCGGATCGCCAGGCTGTACTCCTCCAAGGGAACAGGAGGTGCTGAAAATCGTCCAATGAAGTAAGCGCTCATGCGCCAAAATCTTTCATTTAACTCAACTCATTAACCTCATTTCATTAAACACAAATAGAGAACCCGACAGTGTTACGCGACACCACGGCATCTTTTAAACTGAAAAAAATATGTTGTTTATTCAATCTCTTAGTCATATTCGGCGATATCCATATCGGCCAAACCGCGAGGTGTCTGAATACAGGACTATGAGAAGCTAAGAGAAAACTCCGGAGAATTAAGCAAACGCTGTAGCCAGTGCAAAAACTGCAAACCTGCCTTCGGAAGATCAACTGTTCTGAGCAAGCGCCGGCACACCACCAAAAGGATGAGAATAAAAGCTCGTGCTATTCCTAAAGTCTCTGGTAGATGTGTCAGCATGGCTTCTGTGCATCTGAGCAAGAGGGAGCTGCTGTTTCTAGGCGACAATGCCAATGCGAATGATTGCAGGGAATGGAAAGCAGGGTGAAATAATTGTGCCATGGATGCTTGGGTTGTTTTTTTCCTTGTGTCGTCATGAGCCTGGTGCCTATATAAGCCAGGTCGCCTCAATAAACGCCGTTGTTAGTAAGCGCCTGTATTTGTGTCATTTAATTAGCTCGTCAGTGTTGGTACTGCGTTGTAGTTCTAAGCGTCAGACCGTGCAGTGGCAGGAGAGTTCAGTGCGGACGAAAAAATGAGGTTTTAGCCTCTGTTGCGAACAGCAAATGTTGACTGACGAGGTCACAGGCTTTCTTTCTTCGTCTGTGTTAGTTAGACATCTAACGTACTTCACTCGCTGACACGCCATTCTTTGGTGTGTGTAGATTGTATACCTGGTCCTGTTCAGCTTTCTACTGGAACCGGAAAAACTAGAAAACGAAAAATCATTTTCAGCCAATATCCAGCTCTGCGTTGTACACATCGCGTGTCGAGCATATTCCGGTAATTAAGATATGTAGGGGATAGCGGGGCGAAACGCGATGCGGGGCAAAGCGCGACATTTTGTTTCTTGGCGTCACTTACTTTTAGGTGCGCAACAATAATAACTTGACATTTACCTCGTAAGGCTCGCCACGTGTCCCCAACCTTTGATTTTAAGATTGAGCAGATCAGCTCATTTATAAGCAGAGAAAAATATTGCGAAGTTATCATATGTTAACGAGAAAGCGGTCGAAAAGACGCGCGAAAATCTGCACGCTACATTTTTCAACACAGTGTAGCTAAATAAACCTGCTGCCGTAGATGGAATAATGGTTCAGTTATTATAAATGTGAGCTTTTTTATGTGATGCAATGTTTACGAGTTTTTGCGCAATGCGATCATAAGAAAAAATTATTTAAGCAGCTGGCTATATTTTGGTAAAAACGTAATGTTGCTATGTTATACAGGGACTAGAGAATATGTAACGGTATTATTGCTTACTCTACCTGAGTTTTCTTACTCTACGAAACGCACGAAAAAAAAGAACTATGAATTCTGACTAGCGTGCAGGAACAAAGAAAGCCCTGGAGAGACGCAAGCAGCGAGCGTACCATCAAGCGTCTAGGTTACCACAAGGACACCCACCCTAGAAGAGTTAAGAAAATGACAGGATATGACAAACAGAAACTGGATAAATAGTCTTACGAGCCACATCAGTGCACTCTGTAAGGCAGACATGAACAGATATTTGTAAAGCCCGTTTAGACAATGGGCGGTCGAAATTTCTGGAGCCCTTTACTACGGCGTCCCTCATAGCCTGAGTTGCTTTCGGACGTTAAAGCCCCATGAACCAAACCAGAACCATTTTGATAACGTAGTAATCAATTTGGTCTGGCCTATAGAGTCGCGTTCAAAACCTAGTGTTCGCACCCTAAGAATCGTACCAAATCGCATGCCCCTTCAAAATGGCTGAGCAAAAGAGTAACGACTGTGAGACTGAAAGAAAAAAAATTTCGAGATGGAGGCAGGAAATTCAAAATCATCGCTTAGCCTGTGTACACCCATCGACATGAATTTTAATTCTAAGGCAGCTGGGGAATTTTGCAATGCACTGCTATAGATATATTGAAGGCAACAGTTCATTCTTCCGATACATAGCAAAATATTTCTTCTAAGAATTGTCCATCGCTTGCATCGAGTAGTTAACACTGCCATAGAAAACCAATGGAGAAAGCTTTGACGACAGCAATACCACTGATAGCACATAAATGAAGCCTTGTCGAGGAGAAGTCAACGGATATATTGATTTCTATAGTGAAATCTTGCGATATACGAAAAAATTGCTTTCACAACATATTTTCCGTTGAAAAAAGCGCTTCTCCAGATTTCTTGGCTAACAGAATTTGGCGGTAGAACTGCCAAATTTTTGCTCGTTCATTGCGTGGATGGGTAATGTGTTCATTTTTAAAGGGTGTTTCATTCTGCCCCGTGCGTTGTCTAATTCTGCCTCATGGGGTGGGGCAAAATGCAATTTTTTGAACTTTCGAGTTTCATATTACATTTTGCTGCGCTCCAATTCAGTTGGTCTTTTCACACAGTACCGTAATTTGGCGGTATTTGTTTTTTTTTATTATCGGTGAATAAATACAAAGGGGGCGATTTGCAGATTTAAGTCGCGTTTTGCTCGACTTTCCCCTATGTTTCCGCGTTTTCTTTGTCAGGCAGATCTGTAGCTAGAGTGGCACAGATGTAAATATTTTTTCGGTTAGTTTCGTGCGTTTCTTGCCTTAATATGAAAGTATCACGTTCTTTGGTGCCTTTTATTAAACTTCCCCTGAAATAGAGTGAAGACCGACGAGCTACGTGGGACTCCGAGTTATCAAGGTTGAGTTAATGGCACCTAAAAAAACGAGCCGCCGGGGGGGGGGGGGGTAAGTATGGCTAATGTTTTAGCTCCTCCCCAGCTTGGACTCGAGAAACGTCTCAGTTTTCTGTTCTCTCCGCTCAGGAAGAGAAAATCCTCGGCAAAATGTTATTGCTGACGCAGATTAGTCGCACTCAGCGCCGAGGTGACTGTTGCTGGCCCCATAAAATGGTCTTCGTTGTTGTTGTTGTTGCCTTCTTGACATGGCACATACCCACGACGGAGGATTAGCTAGGGTTCAGTGGGGAGATCCCATAAAATAGGGTAAACTGGTGTCAAGCTAGTGATTGTACCTTGGGTGAAATTTACGCGTAATTAAAAAGAAAAGGAAATAACAAAATATCAGGAGACAATATCTGAGAATTAAATATATGAAAATGCCCAAACGCTCTTTCAAATGCGGAAATTTTGGAAACAATTAGCGAGGGAATCTGCCGGTAGCTGTTATGTAATCGTGGAGGTATTTACAAACTGGACTTCGTCTCTGTTATTTCCCTTCTTTTGCCTCCATTCGCAGGCGCTTTTCCCTGAGGGCATGGACACCAACAGCCCGCCCATGGACTTGGATGCTCTGGCGAAAAAAGAGCTGGGAGAAACTCCGGAGCTTCAACAAAGCTCTTTGGAGCGGCTGCGAGAGCTCCTTAAAGGTGCGATGTGCGTTCTCTAGATGCAGCTGCAGCCTATTGCACTTCCTAATCTTAGCGCTGAGTCTGAAAAAAAATACAGAAAACATGAAAACGATGTACTGGGCTAGAGGATTGTAATTTTGCCTTTCCTTGGGCGATGTCTTGCCCTTTCCAAACAAAACGAACGCCTACTTTTGGGCAGTTTAATTTAATAAAATTTATAAATAACAACAGTCAGCTAAATAAAGCTGAGGACTGACAAAAGGTCGATCTGCCGCTCTCGCTGCCTGCCATACAAGAAGTGAGAGTCAAACATTATTTCCGATTCACGTTTTGAAACAGCATAATATTAGAGAGTTTTAGTTTCACGTACGTAGAGGATTCGCGTACGCAAACGTGAGAAGTATACGTAGCCTGCACGCAGGTCGTTTGAAACCCTTATAGTTACAAGTACGCGACGCACGCCGCGCGTTACTCCTAGCGCCATCTGCTAAGAAACACAGACACTGGTTGTAGCCTAAATCATCCAAGACAAGTCTTTAAGCCAAGCCATTCGAAGGGCTCTCTCAATTCGAGATCTCGCGAGACCGTTGCTATGACGACGACCAGCGCTACTTCGTCAGGCTTAACAGCTGAAAAATCGCCCTTCTGTCTGGAAAACAAAAGCTATTTGTCGCTTTAAACCTTATGCTAGGGTAAGAATGGGCAAATCGAATCAACAGTTTAGAACACGATATCACGTCGAGGGATTAGCGACGAAGCTGTTATCGCTGTGAAGCAGCGGGAAGGGCGCCGCCATGTTTGTCAACGCTACGTAAGCAAGCAACGCAAGACCGCAACGTAAAAATCCGAATCTCACGTACGTACGTGAGACTCGCGCATACCCTTTGCGTTCTGCGCATGCGCACTGGTCACCCATAAGAGCTCTACGTACATGAAGTCTCTACGTACGCGAAACTAAAACTCTCTATTCAGCAGCCCATTACTGCAATTAAAATACCATTATTTGTTCCCAGGCAAGCGGAAAAACTTTGATTCGCGGCTGTGTAGCACTTCATGTCCAGGGGTCGCGTAGTGGCATCTGTTAATAACGAAGCCGTTGTAAGCGTAATGAGCCTAATTATTCCTCTCCGCAGCATTTTTTCAAAAGTGCACGAGAAAGAAACCGTCATATTTTACGCTGTAGCGAAAATTCATTGTAATGAAAATGATATTCGTATACGCGACCAGCTTACTTCTTTTATAGAGTGAATTGTAAATTTTAAAGTATTTTTTTCTGTTTTTCGAAACGACACAAGGAGACTATGGGGCACGCGATAATGGAGACCACTATTAGTTTGTCTCAAAAGCGTTTTTTTTTTTTCATTTCACCTCCCTCGAAATACGCCCGTCACTGTCGCAATCGAACCTGGGATCTCAGCATAAGCAGCAAAACTTCAAAGCCACTGAGTCGCTTTCCTGGGTGTTTAAGTTATAGACCAGAGACTCAAGGCTTATAGAGAACTTTCTATGTTGACTCGGTTTAAGTACACATGCTTTATCGTTTTAGAGTAAATTGCGTGTGGAAAAAAAACTTCATTGTGCAGTAAGTGACGGGTAAGGCTGCAGATAGAATCCTGACTGGAGAGCTTTTTCTATTTCAAGGGGCGCTCCACAAAACTTAAATCTTCAAGCAAATTTTTTGCCCGAAACAAGCGGGACTTCGCAACCAAATTCCTTCTCCCCAAACACACTGTGTTTTTTTCTTGAGTCCCATCTGCTATGCGCAAATATTTTCCCTTCAATGATCTTCCTCCAAATGGCCCAACAGTCTGTGCTTTTTAAACTAGCTCTGAATTTGCGATGACTTTTTCGAGTACTAAAAGTCAAGCACTTTTTATTTCACCCTAAACAGATAATTGTGGCAAATAAATTTATCTTCAAAATAGAAACAGCTCACCCCGTTTAGTCCTCTACCTCCATTAGAACTTAAACTGTGAGTTTGTGCCTCAGTATAAAACAATTCTTAGCGACAGTTGAACCCAATCTTCTTTTTTTTTCTTTTGCCTGCAGGAGAGGACAGCCTGCTAGTTCCTCCGGATGACAGTTTCTTGCTTATGTTCCTACGAGCTCGAAAATACAGAGTGAATGATGCCTTCACGACAGTAAAAAACTACTTCCGGGTTCGCAGAGATGTTCCTGAGTATTTCGATAAGCTGACGCCTTCGAACATTGCGTACCAGACGGTCTGTTACAAGCACAAACTTTTACTTTCCTCAAAAGACAAGGACCCACAACGCAGAGCTGCAGGGTATATTAGTTTTGGTAAGTGTCTTTACCATGTCATGCATGATGTGATGATGGATGATAATGATGCCGACTGTGCTGTAAAACACAGCGTACCAATTACAGAAAAGGGTAAACTTGTAGGTACAATTGAGCTCCGCTTCAAGGCTATGACGTGATAGCGTTCATGATTATTTGCTGATTTCTTAATTTGTAACTATTTCTAATTGCGCACTCTCATTAGCGTACATCAGCAGGTAAACTACACCACGTGATATACCACTAGACAAACAAGGTCTCCCTTTAACCAGATAGGACGGACGTCCCTCACTGGCCTCCTTCAATGTCCGACATTCAAGTCGGCCACTGAGCTAGTATGGGACCTTACGGCTTTGCCGTATGTCTAAGAATCCCTTGACACGCTTTCTTTGTAATTGGACTACACAGCCTATGGACACTTCCCATGATGGACCAGCATAGTGAATCGGCTGTTTCTAGAAAATTCCGTTTCATCCAAATGATTCTTACTCGAGAACTGTTTGACCAGAAGAACTTTGAACAGGAGTGGTATTGCCTCTTGGTGGTAGGCTTAGCCTTTCTTCCCTTCTAGCGATCTTTGGCGTCCAGTTGCTTGGTTTTGAGATGATGTTAATGCCGCCGGCAGAAGGCATTGCAATAATTTGTGTTCACAGAACATTTTATCGTGACATTAAATACCAATTATACAAGAAATGCTTAAGCGGCCTAGGGGTAGCGTGTCTCATTCGCAACCTAAAGGACATGAGTTCGATTCCGAACGATTAGCCCAACTTTCTTATCTGCATAATTTATTTACTTTGCATCCTTATCTGTCATAATGACGTTTCAGTGGTCCTGTGACAACGCAGTCACAATCCAACTCAAGGTTTAATCATTTCATTCCACTGCTCAACTCCAGATGTCGCAACGCTCTTGAAAAATCTTGGATTAGTGTGACAGCTCGCATGCATACCCAGCTACTGTGGACAGAAGCATTTTTCAATGGGAAAGAATTTATGAAAACATTTTCTTTTGTATGTTGTAAGATTTCACTATCACAATCAACGTAACCGCAGATCTTCGCTCACCAAGCCTCCGTTTTCTTGCTATTAACATTTTTGCTATCGTGAAAAACGTTCCCGATTGGTTGTCTACGGCAATCCTAACTGCATTGTGCGAGCTATGGAAAACCTTTAAAAGAAAGATTTTGTAGCACATAGGAATCATCAACCATTGCCTTCAATACTCCTTTAATTGTGCATTACAATATTCCAGTCTTCAAAATTTATTATCTCCAAGAAAGCCGGGCTGGGCTTTTCCTCTGAACGTCCGCTGTAACGCTATCGCATTTATACTGAAGACCTGAAAGGAAGGGAGCTCCTTTTATCACCTTCGTGTCTCTTACCTACCTTTTATCCTCTTTTTTTCTTGGATCACCATGTGCTGAACTCCCTCTTCTATTCTCATGACCTACATTAGCCCGGCTCAAATTGAACTACCATCTCACAATTTCTCACGTGTGCTTTCACGCTACTTGTCCCCGGTTGCAACAATTTTCCCGCCTTAAAATTCATCATAAGTGGCGCATTGCTTCTTTTTTCACAAGGCCTTTTAGTAATATCCTGCAACAATACTATTTGTTTCTGTTTTATGCCTTTGGTACGTCATTACTGCTCATTTCTCATGAAACTTCTTTGTTGATCATGTGTGCTTTAATTACATATCTCGAATTCACTATAACTGCGTCGCGATGCACCACATTCGGGACTTTATCCTGTTGCACCTTCAGGTATTTTTTATTTATTTGCGGTTAAAAATAGGATTGACTAGGAGATCAGCTTCATTAATATGAAGGCAGTTACAGGACACTTCCCGCAGCTTGTATAAATATCACGATTCCAAGATTGCGCAGCTTGTTCACGCTCTGATACTTTTCTACAGAGAGAGAAACAAAAAAGATTTATACAGTTGCAAGTTGTAGCGTTCATTTTCGATTCTTGGTGACGGTACGTGGCGCTCAATAAAGGAAAGCTTCCTGCAAGGGCGCAACTAGCTTCGCAAACATAGTTATGCACTCTTCAAATTGATTACCCTCTTAGTTTTCGCCACTTGAGCATGCACACAAATCCTTACTAGCACTAACAAAATAGCGCAGGGTTCGAGGGGGCGCTGCCCTAGTAATACCTATTTATGATTAGATGGCATTGCTTGATCTTGCTATAGAGGGTTCTCTTAATTTCGTAAAATGGACAGAAAAATAAGCATTGGCGTTAAACTTTCCTGCAGGCTAAAAAGTTCAGACATTTGTCCCTCATTCTTTGAGTGCGAAAGCGCTATTCCTTCTGCTAATTCAAATCGTGCGGGGAATTCCCCCCGTTTCGCTTACGCACTTGGCGACTATGTTGGTCTCTTCGGTTTTTTCTCTTCTGTCGACTGCTCCGTTTTAAACGAAATCGGCGATGTTGACGAACAAGCCAGTCGCTTCACTGAAATAGTTCTCAATGGAATGCGCCAGTACATACCTGTGCACACTCCTACTAGCAGCAAGTTTCCGTTCTGGTTTTCCAAGGAACTTAGAACAGCGCTGAAACTTAAGGAGCGGGCCCACAATAAAGCGAAACGCCCTGGGCTGGATACATGGGCAGATGAATTTCACCGCTTGCGTTCCCTTTGCAAACGCCTGTGCAAGCGGGACCATGAGTCCTGTCTTGAATATTCAGAGAATAGTGCCTATAATCGTCCTACTGAATTCTGGCGATACGTTCGCAAGCGTTCGAATAAATCTGATAGTCATATTCACTTAGTTGACTCTCATGGGAATGAAATTCGGAATGTCGCTGACGGCTTTGCTCAACACTTTTCCTCCGTGTACAAATCTACACGTTGCGATTCCGTACGCCTTCCAGCTGGCGCACCTAATTCCGTTCTTCTTGACGAGAAGTTAGTAAGTGAGAGTCTTAATTGTTTGAAACCATCTTTGTCCCCTGGACCTGATGGCATTCCAGCCGCCATAATAAAAGCCTTCAATAGTACCTTCGTCAATGTTTTAACCACGATATTTAATAACTGTCCGAAAAATTTGCCTTTCCCCACGTGTGGAAAACGGCGCGTGTTTTCCCTACGTTCAAATCAGGAAACAAATCTGATGTTTTGAACTACCGCCCCATTTCTCTTCTTTGTGCAACCTCTAAGCTTTTTGAATTAGCTTTGCACAAAGTAATTTCCTTCCACCTCAAACATGTAGTCATACATAATCAGCATGGTTTTATAAAAGATCGTTCTACTAGAACTAACCGTGTGACTTTTATGACGTATACATCAGCTGAAGTCCTTCAGAGCAGTCAGGTAAACGTTGTGCACTGTGATTTGAGCAAAGATTTCGACGTTGTTACTCACTCATTACTTCTTCAAAAGCTTCTGCTGTTTGAGATCGGCGTTTCAATTGTAGCCCTCCTACGCAACTATCTTCTTGATCGGTCTTGCTTTGTCAGTGTAAATGGACAGACCTCATTTGTTTACACTCCAACCAGCGCTGTTCCTCGGGGTTCGGTATTAGGCCCGCTTCTGTTCTCTGTTTTTATCAATGACGTTTCCTCCGTGGTCAAAAACTCCTCGTTTCTCCTTTATGCGGACGATATAAAAATGTTCAAGGCCATACATACTCTTCATGATTGCTTGTCATTGCAATCGGACATATCCGCCTCATCTGATTGGTGCTTGAAGAATGGGCTCACTCTCAATTCATCTAAAACCAAGGTTTTCTCATTTACGCGTAAAACGCACAGTCTCCTCTACTCTTATTCTGTGAATGGTAGGCCGCTGCCCAGGGTTGATGAAATTAATGACCTCGGCGTACTTTTCGACCCTAGCCTCAGCTTCTCCTCTCATACAAAACGCATTGCTCTACGGGGTATGCGTACACTCGGCTTCATCTGCAGGCTTTCGAGAGAGTTTCGAGCCCCACTTCCTTTCTTAAAGCTCTACCTCTCCATATGCTTGCCGCTTTTGGAATATGCGTCTGTTGTTTGGAGCGGCGCTTGCCAGTGGAACTGTGAAAAAATCGACAGAGTTCAGCTAAAGTTTTTGCGCATATTTCAACATCGGTTTTTTTTTGCAAAACTTCCAGCTCTCGTACCAGACGGAGTAACTCATTGCAGCTTCCTTCTCTTAGCTGCCGTCGCGTGAGGGCAGATATAATTTTCTTGTATAAACTTCTTCATAGTCGCATTCTATGCCCTCAGCTCCTAGCGCGTATCCTTTTGCGTGTACCACGAAAGAACATAAGGGAATTCAGACCATTCCAACTTTCTGCGCTCCTGCACTCCCTCTCCCCTCTGGACAGAATGCAAAAGTTCTTTAATTCTCTTTGTCCTCACCTTGATATATTCGAAAATTCTCTCCCTTCCTCTATATTGGATGTCCGTGACGTTCCACTTTGAGCACTCTTTTTCTCATACATAACTTCCCCTTTCATGCATTTTGTCTTTACTACACTTGTGCGTTTGCACCGGTATTATATTGTTTTTTTCTTCTCCTTAATTGTTCATCACGTCTACTTGTTTTCCCTAATATTATTTCTTTAATACTGTGTACTCACGCCTGATTGTCTGTAACGCGTTCACCAATTACATTTCTTATTGTGTATGATTGTATTTCTAGCTTGTATTTCAGAGGTTTCTTATTCGTTCATATTAGTATTGGCTTTATTCTTGTTTATATTTTGCTATATGCTGTACTTGGCTGTTATCGGTCGTTCTTGTGTTCATTCTCTTTGTTTATTGTTTCATTAGTTATTTATATGTCTGTTGCCTGTTCTAGCTGTTTTCATTTACCGCTGTTCTCGCTGTTTTCTTGTTTTCACTTTTTTGCTTCATGCTTGCTGTCGCGCCTAGTTTATGTGTCATTTTTTTTCTATCGCCTTGACTGCTGCATTACCTCCCCTGAGTGTCCTCCTTTGTAGTGAAATAAATTTACATTTTGTGCGTGTGAATGGTGTACCAGCACCAAGACCTTTGGGTTGTCCCTGGGAACCGAAAAATAAAGATTGATTAATATTATTATTATTATTATTATTATTATTATTGTTGTTGTTGTTGTTGTTGTTGTTGTTGTTGTTGTTGTTGTTGTTTGTTGTTGTTGTTGTTTGTTGTTGTTGTTGTTGTTGTTGTTGTTGTTGTTGTTGTTGTTGTTGTTGTTGTTGTTGTTGTTGTTGTTGTTGTTGTTGTTGTTGTTGTGTTGTTGTTGTTGTTGTTGTTGTTGTTGTTGTTGTTGTTGTTGTTGTTGTTGTTGTTGTTGTTGTTGTTGTTGTTGTTGTTGTTGTTGTTGCTGCCACCCCGTGGCTGCAGAAGGCTCGAAATGCTACCATAATGTAGCTATCGCTGCAAAACAGTACCGAATCAACGCACCTAAGCAACCAAGCAGGAGAAAAGAGACCATGCAGAGCATATGGCTAATGCATCATAATACGACACATCTAAGCAAGAAACAACTAGAAAGAAGGCAATGAAGAGCTCAGCATTAGGCTATCGCCGCAGCCCAGCACGCCCCGCGTTGAACTGCAACACAATCTCGCGCTGTGCATTGCACATCGTAGTCTTCATTAACTTCCGTCTGTGCCGCGAAGGCAGAGAATTCTTTATCTTCGTCGTCGTCATTATCGTTCACGCAATTCTGCTTTCGTGTCGTTATAAAATTTAGGCAAATATTCTCTGTAATTTTTTTTCTCAACGCTTTATTTGTGGCGTGTTCTCCTGGTTGCAACTTATAATATTGGCATCAGGAGAATCGTATACATACTCGGGATCCAGGAAATCGCTTTCACTGCAGGTCAATCAGTCAACTTGAGCTACACTTTCTTTCTGATATGAAAAGGTGCACGCAAAATTATGCTGTTTTGTTGCAAAGCTTCTGGTGGATAATTTTCTCGAAAGAATTGATGATTTCAATACAAGTTTTTGTAGCGGTTATTATTTAACTTCTTCTTTTCATTCAGCGCAACATATCGCGTACGAGTTAATTCCCAGACAGGAAGAATAGAGTGTTTTAGACTTTGCCATAGTTGGGAGCACAAAGTTTTATTTTAGTCAAAGCGTTATAATAAGGCTGCACTGACGTAAAATGAAGCTTCATTCACAGCTCCTAAGCCTCCGCGTAAGAAACCCAGTGAATCCTGGGGAGAATTTCGTAACTAGCCGGTATTTTAACCTTCGGGTGCTTTTAGTTAAAAACCTCCCCTCAAGATCACAACTTGAAAAAAAAACGTCAAATCCTACCACCTATGGCTCTGCGTCATTCCCTTCCTTACAGGGGGCCGAAAAACAGCGATTCAGAGAAAGAAAAACATTGCTCATTCAGTTCAAAAGTCGTGTCTAGAGCTAATTTGTTTATATTTAATCAGCAGGAAAGGGCACAATTATGGGTCAAGATAATATACTTCGAGCACATGCAAGCAACCACCGAACGAGGAAATGTGTTCAGGCAAAGGTAAAATGTATATAGGTTCGGAATGTATACAGGGTGTTTCACCTACTATATTAAACCATTTTTAAAAATAGGTTTTTGGAGAGAGTAAAGTTGCAAGCCACTTGGTGAGACATAACGATTACATCCGAACACACAGACGACGGAGGCAGGCGACAACACAGGGCGAGTGCGCACCGCCTTGTGTTGAAGCCTGCCTCCGTCCTGTGTCTACTTCGGTTTTTGGTCGTCAGGCCTTCTGAGTTAGGAGAGGCATTTCTTTGGGAGATTATTGTCCGCGGTGTAATACATCATAATACAGCTAAGGCGTACTAACTAGCAGGCTGGTTAAATAATACTGAATAGTTAACTCTTTTAATATTACTGTTAGGCTCCTTATTTGTGGAGAGGCCTGTAGCCCATAATAAGTAATATTCATTTCAGTTTTTAAAATTTCGAAAACATGGTTACCCTCAGCGATGTGGCTCAACCAGTTTTGCCTAAATCTTGCCAAAATACATGCGCTTTTGCGAAGCTTGTAGGCAAAGGAGTCTCTCCAGTGTACTCAACTCGTGAAACATCCAAAATTTGTCGGGCCACAGCGCCGAGGGTAACCGCATTTTCGAGATTCTTAAAACTGATATGGGCATTACGGTAGACTACACGCCTCACGGTAATTGAGGAGCCTAACTGTAACAGTTAAACAGTTAAATATTCAATATTAGTCAACCAGCCTGCTAGTTAGCACGTCTTAGCTCTACTCTGATGTACTGCACCGCTGACAATACTATTCCGAAATGCGCTCTTCTATGTCAAAAACCTATTTTTTTTAATTGTTTAAATTCATAGTTAAAATGCCCTGTATATTTCTCGCCACGGTAAACTGGCAACTTAGTTCTTCGATGAGCTTCTCTCTCTCTATCTATGTATTAATTCATTCATTCATCCATCCATCCATCTATCCATCCATCCAGCCGCCGAGGTGTCTGTCTGTCCGTCCGTCCATCCGTCTGTCCGTCTGTCCGTCCGTCCGTCCGTCCGTCCGTCCGTCCGTCCGTCCGTCCGTCCGTCCGTCTGTCTGTCTTTATCTCTCTCTAAGTCCTATGTAATCTCTGCGGTTCATTGCAACGCTTTTGTACTCCTTAGTCATAAACAACTCTTTCGAGAAAAACTTGGGCTGCGTTAAGAAAAATAAGGAAGTGATTTTGATTCTTGTTGCAGGAGCGTGGAACACTGGTATCTGCTCCCTC
The DNA here is from genome assembly GCA_030143305.2 of Amblyomma americanum. Lineage (NCBI taxonomy): Eukaryota > Metazoa > Arthropoda > Arachnida > Ixodida > Ixodidae > Amblyomma > Amblyomma americanum. The sequence goes on from JARKHS020014979.1 coordinate 108,990, forward strand.
ACTGAGCTAATGAGGTGTTTGCTGTTGGCCGCAGAATGCAACCTCCTGGCGGAAGAGACACAGATAAGGGGTGCAATAGCCATCGTAGATATGAAGGGCTTCGGCGCTCACCACCTGATGGCGCTGTCGCCGTGGTTCCTACGAAGAATTGTCTTCATAGTAACGGTAAGTGATGCACGGAGGTACTTGGAATTACGATATATAGCTGAGTGCAACCGTATGGGCACAAGACATGCTACAAAGCTCTTTAAAATCTTTGAAAAAAATTATCCATGGTCACGGTCTTTGTAAATAGTGTGAAATGGGAAATGTACTGCATGATCGGCCCTTCTCCGTAATGAGTCATCTAATCGCTCTGAAAGCGAGCACACAGCTCAAGGCGGTAATATGACTCATTAGATAAGTCATAATAGCGACAGTTGATTCACAACCTGTTGGGACGGCAGTGGAGTAGTCGGCGGAGTCTGGTTTGACGCCGCATCCATGAAAGCAGAAAGACAAAATTCAGTCCAAAGGAAGAGTTTTTATACAGCGTTTCCATTAGAAAAGGTGAGTTAAGTGGCATACTGTATAATTTAAGTAAATGTTCTTCAGGTCCTCATATTGTCGTCACGTTCGTCTCATGACGTGGCCGCGGGCGTAAACTCCGTGCCCCCCCCCCCCCCCATTTCTCCCAGCACACCCTTTAATTGGCGTATAATTGTTTATGTGAGTGGCGCTTTCCAGCTGTGGCATTCGTTCGCCTGGGAACAGCTCTCACTGCTCGCCGCATTCTTTAGTTTATTAGCTCGGAAGATGACCACAGAGTCATAGTTATGGCTGCGACACGTAGTTAACAGAATACTGCGCTGCGAAGGTACGTGTAAGACAAAGGACTGAGTTAGGTACTAACTTACAAAATCTAGGCTTCAGTGACAACGCCTAAAAAAGCCAAGTTTTCGCCGGCTTTGCGGGAAAAGGATTGCGGTGGTTGTACTCGCAGCGATCTGTGGAAGGCAAGCGTATCAGGGGGCGGCAGAAACATGTTGGCGGATGAGATTTAAACGTTTACGGTGATAAGGTGGCCACGGCAGGCAGACGGCGGGGTTAATTAGGCTGATACGGAAGAGGGCTTTGTACTGCATTGGGCGTAGTCAGTCTGATGATGATGAAGATGAGTTATAGTTGTAATAGTATAAGTCGAAGCTAGGAGTGCCCTCACAAGCGGCGCCCGCGCACAAGCTAGACCTCTAGTTAGAGCTGCTCCAGCAAACTGCGGTAGGCTTCTACAACCGATATTCTATCCGACTATGCTCATTATAGACAGAAACTGTTCCTAGTGTGGCGAGCCCTGGTCTTAAAGAAAACAGGCACATGTAAGGAGAACCGTAACTATAGTAATGCACGTATTCTTATTGCTCAGAACCAGTCGCGCATACATAAAGAACGAATGCAGAAAAGACGATGAAGACAGAAAGAGGAAAGCTATCAAATGGTTTTATTCAGATCAACGCTCCTTACACAGGCATTGTACACATATGCCTAAAAAGGAGGAGATTGTAAGCAATAGAGAGAGGGCTAATCAAGTCTGGGCACAAATCAACAAAATGTACCGCAAGCTTTTTTTTTTCGTGTTGTATAGATTAACTGATGTATCACTAATACATTCCTCGCTTTAAGCGATTGTAGAGCGCCCTCAAAAGATTTGCGACGCACGCCTGCTGAAAATTTTTATAAAATTTCCAATCGTAATGGCGAAAGCAAACTTGTCTGTTGTCTGTTGCCTATGTATTGCATTCGACAGTCGCCGCACTTGATCATGTAAACAACGTTGCTAGAATCGCAGTTTAATTCTTCCCGTATAAAGTGCTTGAAATTTCAGTGGGTGGCTTTTGCCAATGCTGTAGTTTGCATGTGTTTGCAAACAAGGCATCGATTTTTTTCCGCATGGTGTGCAACACACAGCCCTCGGTTTATTGACTGCTGAATGGACAACATGGTTTTGTAAACTTTTTGGTCTTCTGCATGTTTCCTGGAGAACCGTTGAGAACATTTTGGAAAGCTGCACTGTTGAAAACAGTTGTATGATTCAATAACGTCATACAGGCTTCGTCATACAAATGGCATACAATTTTGCCACATTGTATGACATTTTTATCACGAATTAGCAAGAAAGAATTACATTTGTATGATAATTTTGTATGATGTGTATGATAATTTAACTACAGTTGTATGACAAACTGATTCAGTTTATTACATCATACAACTTTTTTCAGCCGGGCCATGGTCACTCTGTTCTATGATTCTGCTGTGTTTTTTTAGAATTTGGTTAACATTTGGGAGGTTGGTGTGAAGGTTAGTATGACATTACAGCGCTGTGCTGTTGGCCGGGGTTCCTCAAAGACGTGATTATGATTAGTAGCTTTCGCCCTTTTAATGGCATCGTTGGTTGCAGAGGGCGGGTAATGTTGTTTCTTTAGAATGTCCCGCATGCGATTAGAATTTTCGTGAAAATCTTCCGGCCTGTATGCCACATTACTATCGCCGCGGACCTGTAATGGGCGAATGGTGGACAAATTCAATCAACGCGCCATTAAGTTCAACACTAGACTCAGTGAACTGTGCTCTCAAAGCCAAAATGTGTCCTCACATCTTTCACTCCCTGGAGGCCTTCCCCACGACCAGGGTCTTAGCCGCTGATGGGGTGCATCCTAGTTTTGAAGGCGTTTCAGTGCTCGTCTGGAATATCATCATCATTCTCCTCAGTACCCGAGGGCACTCATGGCCACATGTAAAGATCACCTCACAGCCTCAGAGAAGATCCTCCCGCCCAGCATATTTGTGTCATAGAATTTTTGTGCCTTTAAAAGAAAATGCCTCTTGCGTACCTAACCGCTGTTTTAGATCAATAGAAAGTCGACGCACATCTTCAAGATTATCGTTTTTTCGCGTCATTTGCTGCTTCCTTTCTATAAAGCTACACTACGCGTAATCTATGGGCGTGTACGTTTTGTACGCTTCTGTCGCGTACGAAAGAACCTTTTCTTAGAATGTTCTATTAAATCTCTTAGGTTAAGCTATAGATTATTCACGGTAACCTGTATTTAAACGCAAAATTTTTCTAAGGATGCATTGAGGGAGTAAATAACGCTAACATCATCAGCTTTATTGTAGTTTTTAACAACTACACGAAATTCAGGAACCGAACTTTTAACACCGCTATTCTCGATAATAACTATTCGCAGCAGCCTTTTGCGATACATATGCTCGGTTAAAAAGTGACATCGGCTGTTGGCTTGTGAGAAAAATGCAAGGTCTACTATTGACAGCGTCTGCGTTGAATGCGTGTAGACTCGGTGACAAGCTCAGATAATGAAAAACAAATCGTTGAGCTGAAAAACAGTTCGGAACTACGAACACCTCTACCATCGGTAATAAACCTACTGCAATTAATGGGGGCTAAATTGAAATCACCAGTAAGAAGTAGCTTAGTGCGAGCTTTCAACCTCCCACAGAGGAACACATGAATTTTCTTCATGCAGCCATGAGACGCGTTTGCCTTTCTATAAATACCACCTCTCAGCGGACCATGATCGGGAATGCCTTTCCCTTTGAGAAAAGGTAAACTCTGCCTTATCGCGACAGCAAAACCAATTGAAGACTACAACGGTTGAAGGGAAGAAAAAATAATAGGGGGATTATATTATCTGAGTCACTACTACCAGCGTGTAGCCATGTTTCAATTATGACCACAAAGTTAGCAGAGTGAATTAGCAAGATCTCTTCTATGTTTTCAAGCTTTGTTCACAATATTCCTCATGTTAAAGCACATTCAAGAAAGTGAATTAACGATTATTGCCTGTCATGTGCTGCGAGCGCTGGACATTCTGGCGTCATTGCGACGGAGGACATTCAAAGGCAGTCCGCATTTCTTACCGTCATGCAGTTGATTGGTCACTTTAGGCTCATCAGAAACAAGACTTCTCTGTCACCCTAGCCTCGTTTTGTTCTAAACGACTACCAAAGGTGTCTGCTCATGTGACGCACGGAGGACGAGAAGTCTTCTGATATTTACATGGAACTATATTTAAGCACTTTAAAGTTACGCAGAACGGACACATTCTTCTTTGAAGTCGCAAAAGCTTATATATAGAGTGGACAAGCTAGACCTATCTGATTTGTACAACGAGGTTGTCTTTGGATACACCTTTAACTACAAACTGTTCAAAATGTTGATTGTTTTTTTCTTCCAACCTATAAATAGTAATGTCTTCATGCGACTTCTGTTTTTGATGAGCCTATCGACATCTTTGCTCACTGCGGCGACCAGCTGTTCACACTTCTCTAGTTTCTTATGATGTTATTTAAACGATGCTACTGTAGCTTCAAACCCTGTAAGTCTGCATTTAGCGCCTTGCATTTCTAGAATTAGCTGCGAGGTCTTAACATCAGTAACACCTCTTATACCTTGTCAAGCGTGTTTGGGCCTAGATTTTTCTTCATAGCGCCGCTTACTAAAGACGACTCGTAAACGAAACCTAAAGTATAATCAGGGCTTGGTTGCACCGCTTAACCGATAGCATCACTTTTCTAAAAGCAAGTCACCACCTTTTTTCTAACCTGCACAAGAATAAAAAAGTGCACCTGGTACGTGCATCACGGAGGAACGCGATTTGATTGACATCGCTTTGCACCCTCGCAGGTGCGGTTTTCGCGTGGCCTCAGAAATGGCCCATATTACTTGAGCCATAGCGGCGAGGGCCATCGCATATTCGAAATTTCAAAAACTGATATGGCTATTGCCGGAGTTGAGTTCAGTTGAGTTGAGGTGTTGAATGCTACAGGTGGGGTTAGCCTTGCTTTATCTGCCAGCAATTGCTCCACCGCAGCGGCCCTTCGATATTAACAATGCCGCATCTACCCCGCTAAGCGCACAGTCTCTTATAATAGCACACATTCTCTCCCGCAGTCACCATCTATGCACACAATCAATCGACACAGTGCACATCACAGTCCACTCCAGAGGTCACCATCTATGCACATATTCAGTCACAGTAGAACATAGGCCATTGTAGTGCCACACTCCATACACACATTCACTCACAGTATAAAGTAGTCCACTCCGGAAGACACCATCTACGCACACAGTCAATCACAGTAGGCCATAGTCCGTTCCTGCTGTCACCATTTAGATGCAAGATCCGTGTTCTGCAGAAATGTTAAAAGAAGGCGTGCAGCCTCCCTTCTGCATGTCTGGTTTCCAATCGGGTAGACAATGTCCTGCACTGTGCTATGACGGGTTCCTGTCTTCTTGAAGGAAGCGAACATCACATGCCTTTCCGCGATGTACTTTGGGCAGTACATAATATAATGTTCGATATCCCCGCACACACCACATAAAGAGCAGAGCGGAGACGATGCTATTGCCAGATTCCTTGAAAGTATTGAAGGGCTCTGCTACTACTAACGGCAGGCTACAAATCTGTATTTGCAACTAGGCACCTATAAGTAAAAGTTAAAATTAATTATTAGAATTAGGTTAATGATTTGACTAGTTAGCATGATTCAATCCGTTTTTTGACGCACACTGACACTGTTATTACAATGGTTAAAAAGCTTCTCTTTACCTTCAAATAAGTGGCCCGCTTGCCTGAAACACTGTATATAAACAGTGTTCCGAGGAAGGCACCATGGGCGAAGAGGTATATACTTGAAACAGGCACTGAAAAATAAAGCACAATTTGTGACCGCGGATTAATATTCATCATCATAATCATCATCATCACCATTAATTGATCCCTTAAGGACCCTTCACAGGGTATAACATAAAGGGGGGGGGGGGGGGCGACGTACGTAGGACAATACAAGAACAAAGTCAAAGAGGTTGAAAAAAAGAACAAATCTAGTAAAACATATATATAAACATACAATGGGGGCAATTACGACAACGAATACAATCAGTAACATAAAATGAGAACACAATTAAAACAGTTATAAAAAAATCAATCGAGTAGAGAAGGTGATTTACAAACGAGTGGCTCAAGCACATCAAGCTATGGGCGAGAAAAGAAATATAGACAAATTTAATGCTCAAAGAAAGACAGTAACCGGTCTTTGAATTTGACAGGGTCACTTTCCATGACAGTAGAATCTGGCAATTCATTCCATTCCTGTATTGCGATTGGTAGAAATGACTTATTAAAAGCAGATGTTGATCCATGCAGGCGCTGTATACTTAAGCTATTGAATAAGCGTCGAGATGAACGTGCTGGTGGATGAAGAAAAGATTGGCGCAGTTGCGTGAAATGATAGAATATCTTGTGAAAGATGCATAGTCGTGATATCTCGCGGCGAAAGACCAATGAGGGGAGCTCCAGTGATGACTTTATACTGCTGATACTGATTTTGTAGTCGTAACAGAGTAATCGATGATTTTCGCACGCTAGAGTTTGTAGCCACTATAAATTACATCTTTTTTTCTTTCAGCAATCACTGCCTGCTCGGATCAAAGGTTTCTACTTCATAAACACGCCAACTCTCTTCAGTGTGATCTTTTCTCTTATAAGGTCCCTTGTACCTGCCAAACTAAAGGAAAGGGTACGTACTAGGTGAAACCTAAGACTCGTTTTCGCATTTTTAATCGGGCGTTCAGCACTGTACAAGCAATATAACGTTGGAGACCACCTAAACTTGCAATGGTCAAATGGTAATTTCGCATCAGAGTTGTGAGACAATCTTTGATATTTATTAAAGCACTACTCGAAGCAAGTCCATAGTGACGACAGGTTGTAATAGCACTTAGGACGGGACAAATGAAACGAGACACAGACTTGCGCATACTAGGAAATTATTGATTGTAACTTGTGAGGTAGCATGCTCACATGTTGCACATGTTCCTCTCAATCATTTGGTTGCTAGTCATCGTAAGTGCGTGTCTTGTTTCCTCTGTCCACTCTTAATAAGCGTTGTTACATCCTCTACATTAACAAGTACCAACCAGCCTGCATCAGCCCTCTTTAAGTTCCAATAAAGCGTCTATTGCATTCTGACTGCATCATACCTCCCCGTCAAAAAAAAAAAAATGTTCCTGCCTGTTCACTGTTACAAGGCAGCGCGATAGCTATAAGCACGAGATGAAAGCGAAACCTGTAATATTGAAATAGTTTAAGCATTTATTTTATACCTCCTGTTTGGACAACGCCTTATGCAACAGCCCGAAAGCGCCCTCTAGCGGTTCGAAAATAAACAGCGTCCGTCGTATGCGTTGTGTCGTTTATGAGCAGCTTTTTTTAGAACAAAATAGGCTTCAGTCTTCCTATTGCTCACCATGTCAATTTGTCAATGTCAATGTCAATGCCAATGGTCTCAGTTAGAGTGTCGAATATTTTTTCTGGTGTCTACCTTGACCGATGTACCACCCTTACCAAAAGAAGCAAGGCTAGGCTGTTATTTGCACTTGTCAAGCTGCAAGGAAGATTACTGTCATCTAGAGAAGGATAGGGGTGGCACAGATTCACGCCGCGTAGGTAATTCTCGAAGCCGACAAGGGCTATCGACTGCAGTCGCCTTTCCACCGCCAGCTCATTTTACCTGTAGACATATATCCTGTTTACTTTTGTCAAGGACTGTACGGAGAACAGCAAGCCCAAGCATGAAATGCTGCGTTTCCCACAGCTATCAAGGCTTAAACCTTACACAAATAAGAGGATATCTGAGAAACAAGGCATGGAAATGATGTGTTAAATGGCATCATCCCTCCTCTTCCCTCTTGCCTTTCCTTGCAGTTTCGACTTCTTGGGAACGATATCTCAACTCTTCACGAAGTCCTTCCCCGTGACTTCATACCTAAAGAGTTCGGAGGAACACGGGAGGACTTCGACTACCACAACCAGAAGAAATTCTTTCACAGCAGGGCAAGCCACTTTGAGAGAGTGCGGAAGTTTGGTTATCAGTCAAGTCGGTCAAGACCTACTGCATATGACTGTGCTTGAAGTGAAGCGCAGCTCTTTTAAGTAGCTGCGTTCATTGTCCTAACTCTTGTTGACGCTTCCACAGAGCGAGACAAAAGTTGCGCATGCTGATCCAGAAGTCTGGCCTAGCGTTTTCCTGACAAGAACTAAAATCAGCTGCCTCTCGCAGGCACAAAACAGCATTAAAAGGTTGTTTACCGTTAAATCATTAATATCTGTGCTGTCTCGCTCGTCCTTGAGCATGAGTTTTCCTCTCGGGGCGACCTTTCCTATAAGTACAAAATGTTTTCCAGTTGCCACAATAGAGAGAGTTATGCGAATGTCGTGTTGGTGCTTTTATATGACATTCATATGAACGTTATGGTTATTATAAACCTGTACCCTCACTGTTGCTATTAATATTAATGTCGAATTAGTTTTCTCTTGTTTGACGCTTGAAAGAACTGAATTCAATATTTTTAATGCATGTGGATCGTCCCTGACCTCTCATATTACCAAAACATGCCACCATTTATGAAACACTTAGCCTGTTATTTGAGCACACCGGCTTCTTGCGCAAACCTTGGCCAGGCCTCACTATTTGTTACGGACGGCTTCCCCATTTTAAGATGACTGAAAAGAGAGCAGAAACAAACTCATGCTGAACACATTTCATTCTATGTCGTGGTAAATCGACTGTTTACTTGTTTAAAAATAACTTGTCTGCATATAGCAAAGATTGCTCAGTCTTCCCGACGTTTTGTCTGGTCTTCAAACTCGAGGTTTACGGGGGTTCATGAAACAAAATGACATACATACAGAAATGCATACAGAAGTAAATACATTGACCGACAGCAAACAACACCATGGCCTCCCCGTGGACCTTTATCGCATCTCTGACCATTCAGAGCCGTGAAATCTCACATCATGTTTCTACTCCGATACTTACGCCCCTCCCCGGACGCAAGTGGCGGATCAGGAAGAGGCATTGGCTTGGCGCTTCACAAGCGTGGGAATACACGGCCAAACGACCACGATAATATGGCGTGTTGAGCCACGAAGCAGAAAATGCGATAGCATTTAGGTTGCCGGTTGCGGTGTCTACAATCAGTGTCTAAAGGTGTTGCGATTTTCCCGCCAATACTCAAGTCGGTACCGGTTATATTGCCCTTGTATGGCATGCATGAGTCATCACCTGGAATGTTGGAGTACCTTGAATTGGATTATCATACGAGGTTATTTTAATCGAAGCCACTAATCTGATGGTAATCTAATTTCTAGTGTGGCTCTACTTCCAAAGTTTTCAAGGTCTTTAGGAATATTAAGGGGCGGGCCAACTTCCAAATTTTGAGGGTCCCCGCGTTTTAAACATAGGCAGTGCCCTATTGGATTATCATACGGGATTATTTTAATCGAAGCCACTAATCTGATATAATCTAATTTCTAGTGTGGCCCTACTTCCAATATTTTCAAGGTCCTTAGGAATATTAAGGGGCAGGCCAACTTCCAAATTTTGAGGGTCTCCGCGTTTTCAATTTTGGCAGTGCCCTATGACTGGTCCACTGGTGGTCACGATGTGCTGATAACGTCACGACCTGCTCAATCGCATTCATAGATCGCGGAAAGTCCTGATACCACTACGGGTGCATGCACTGGTGTAGCGGTTAAGTGATGCGCCACTGCCCCGGCAGATGGCTGTTTCAAACACAGCCACCGGTGGGGCTTGTGAGATCCAGGTTGCTCTTCCCGAGCTACCGTAAGGCGCATGCGCAGCGCCACGATGAGCAGGGGGCAACTGCATTGAACTTGTTAACGGTGGGCAGCTTGTTCACAATCCGGTGCACATGTGTGCTGACTTCACATTGTCTACTGATCTCTCTCGTCCACTGAGGGAATTCCATGGGGAATATCAAATTTGGTGGCGCACTCAAATTTGGTAATTTCCACGCGTCCCTGGTGACATCGTCAGGGAATTGACCAAACAGGGAATGCCGCTACGGAGAAGCTGAACATCTTTTTGTGTGATGACATCAAAATGCTGTCGCACTAAAAACGAATGCCTTTTTCGGGCACTCAGGCGTGCTGTCATTTCGTCGTGGTACGGCACTCCACTCTCTCTCACGGCATCACGCCGCCTCCGCGGATAACGCCTTCACTTAACCATCGGTCTCGGCTCCTGCCGAACTCCAGCAGCTTACGACAGACGTTGCCAACATACCAACATGTGCTCTTCAGCCACCTGTTCCCCATCCTCAAAATTCTGAGGAGCCTCCACCGCCGAAAATTCTTACTAGGATCATCTCGGCGCCCACGCGCTCTCCGCTCATTCTTATTACACAGCAGGCTCTAGCGACATAAAGCTGCTAAACGTCGCTCAGATTGCGCAGCTAATCTGACCTGCTTCCAGCGGTGAACTGTGCCCTTTGTGGTGTCATCTTTCTTTTCTGTTGAACGCGCCGTCCCCTCCCCTGACGAGCTGTGCGTCGACACAAAAAAGTGTTTCCATATCTGCGACAGAGTCACAGCAAGACCGGCTTTTTTTCAAGTCGCAGTCATGTAAACGACTATATAACTGCACGCTAAAGAGTCGCAGTGGAGTCGCTTCGCCAACAGGGAGTAGACAGAAACGCTACTGAGCCTTCCAGAAATGCTTGTGAACCCGATAGCCCGTCGCAACAAAACAAGGGGGAGTTCTTAGAGCGCTGAAAGAGCGGTACAAAAAAACATTTCCAGCAAACCGGGTCCTCCCGGGGGGGGGGGGGGGGGGGGGGGGAATTTTCTTGCAGCATAAGCTGGCTAAGGCGGCGAGAAACCGGAAATTGTAGCGTGAAGCCAATTGGGCCAAGCCGTAACTTTCACTTCAGCTCCGACGCAAGAAGGCCCATCGATCGCCAAGGCTTCTATACGCCGCCATGTAAACACTGACTTATCACATCGACCACTGCGCCAGCTAGCTCAGACGCGTTTCTGTAGCAGCCATGTAGCCGCTGTTACAGTCTCGTAAGTGCCCCAGGAACTAGAGAGTGCGGCCTTCACACCCAGCGTCCACTGCATTGCAGTGCCAACCCTTGAGCTAGTGACGACGAGGAAGAAGAGGAGACCAGCATGCGCTAATCACAACGGATCTTAAATTTCACCCACGTCTACCTTAATTGCGTCAACGTGTCCCTACTGTTTGCATGTGCAAGGCACCCTGGCCAATCTCCCCCGGTGGGTATGTGCACTCCAGCAGAAGCCAAGGACAAATATCAAACCTTTCTCTCTGAGAGGACGTGCCAGAGAGGAAGGTGGGGTCAGAGACCCATTTCCCAAGCATTTCACCCTAAATAAGCCGAGCACCGGCTCATACACCGAGTCTCGACACGACGGGCGGGCATGCGTGAAGACAGTCTCGTGCGCCTCGTCCAGTCGTTCGTGATCAGTCACATCGCCTACGTTGCGGCCTACCTCAACTGGCAGGTCACTGACAGGAACAAGATCAACACGCTGATCAGACGGGCGTACAAGACGGCGCTGGGCTTAACGGAGACCACGAGTACGGCTCGGCTCCTGCAGCTCGGCGTCCATAACACCCTAGAAGAAATAGCCGAGGCGCAGCTCACCACGCAAATGGAGCGCCTCTCTACCACCAAGACGGGGCGCAGTATACTGACATCCCTGGGTTACAACCCCCGAACCCCCAGCCGGCAACCATGCGAGATCAGCGAGGAGGCGCGGGCTCACATCCATGTGGACCCCATCCCGAAGAACGTGCACCCCGAATACAACCAAGAACGGCGGCAGGCACGGGCCCAGGCCCTCATCGAGAAACACGCCCAAGACCCGCACGCCCGGTACGTGGACGCAGCGGAATACAAACGAGAAGGCTTCGCGGCAGTGGTCGTTGCGGCGGCTACCGGCACCACGACAACGGCAGCGAGCGTGCGGTGCACGGACGCCACAGACGCCGAGGAGGTTGCCATCGCTCTGGCGATCTCCGAGGCCGAGTGTCACACCGTGCTCAGTGACTCGAGGAACGCCGTGCGCAACTTTGCCAAGGGGCGAGTGAGCGCGCCGGCGGCCGCCATCATCGGCAAGCTCCAGCCCCAAGACCGCCGCAGCACCATCCGTATCAAGTGGTTCCCGGCGCACGCGGGCGAGTGTGTATCCTCGCCGAACCACAACGAGACGGCCCATTCGGCGGCGCGAGCGCTTACCCTCCGCGCCCCCGAGAGTGACCGTTCCGTGTGGTGGTTCGAAACCAAGGACCGCGTAACCAGTTATGGCGAAGTTACCATGTGTTACCGCCTAGCTCGACGGACAATGCCGCCTCCCCACACGGCACTCAGTCGGGAGGAGGCCGTCATCCTAAGACAGATACAGACCGGGTCACTCCTCGCCCCGGCAGTGCTGCACGTACTTCACCCAGAACTCTATCCGAGCGATGTGTGCAATGTTTGTGCAGCTGGTCCGGCGGACCAATGGCACATCATGTGGGACTGTGCCAGGTTCCCGACCGAGGCTACCTCCAGGATATACCCGCCCGAACTTCAAAGTGCAGTGCAGTCTGCAGAAAAGGACATTCAACTATGGGCCGTCCAGCAGGCCCGGGGTGCGCTCGAAAAGCACAAGCCTCACGACCCACCACAAACGGGCCGAACGGGGGTAGTGCAGAGGAGGGCATAACCCCGGGTCGACGCTTGGCCAACGTCACGGCGCGTCAAACCGTCGGTTGCCGGCATTCTCAATAAAGTTTTTTTTCCTACCTACCAGACCAGAGGAAAGCTTGCACCCATTGTATCACCGGTGGGTACCCGGCGGTACTGGGGATCGAACCCCGCATCTCCCGCATGCGAGGCGGATGCCTCTCTCCTGTTCCAGCACCAGCATCGCAACCTGTCATTAATGCTGCCGCCGCCAGCGCCACAAGTATCAAAATTTTGCTAGTGAAGCTGGAAGAGGGAAATAACGTGCGGGGAATGTTTGTTACACCAAAAACGAACTTTACCGTAGAAGTCTTCTAAGGCCAAATTTTAAAATCTATTTAAGCTGGAAGGAAACGCTGTATGGCAGCCAAAGTTGGTGGAAATAAGGCGATAAGAGAGAAAAACCTGTTGCATAAGCTTCATTAGAATATCATAAACTCAAAACAATTACCGCAGCTACTCTTAAAATACCGAATTTCTGAAAGACAAGAGAACAGGACGCGACAAGCGCTCTCGTTCTTTCTCTTTAACGACGATTTCATACTTGAGTTTGCTATACCGACTATCCCAGGAGACAACTCCGTTAAGCTAGTCTTTAACATGCTAGCGTACGAAGAGGCAGCGCTCTTCGGGCGCATATAATCGCCGTGTAGCTGTTCCCTGCTTGCGCACTGGCCTGCTATATCTTTCCAATCCTGCTCCGAGACCAAATAAACTTTGATCATGCATTCACCGCTTGTATCAGTATTTCTGGAACCCTCGCCGCCATCTAAATTCACAGAACATGTTTCATAACAGTGATCATAGCGGTTGTAGTAAGGCATTAGTTTTCGTTACATTCTTACAAATTTTTCGACTAATGATGCATTGCCTACAAGGCGTGTAATTAAAGATGCGGTGTTTACTATATAACTTGATTAATTTAGTGCAAGAAAAAAAATACTAAGAGTACCGAATCTCGAGATGCAGCTGTGAGGACCGGCATTGACCAGGCCACTGATTTAGAGAGATTGAGTGATATTATCGTACACGAGTTGTCGGAAAATTTTCGCTTAACATATTAGCTGCCGGATCTCTCGTTTTATTCCTATGCACTAAAGTACCGTTCGCTTGGCACACGTTTAATTGTGAATTGTTACTGCTGTGAACATATGCGTACTGGGAAGATTGGTAAGTCCTGCTTCAATGCCATGCACTGTTTCAACCTAGCGCCATTTATAGGAAATATCTATTGAGAAAAGTGCTGTCCAGAAAGCAGTAAACAAAAATAGTTACTGTGACGACTGGTCTTTTTTTGAACTGGGTAACTACAACTATTCGAGGGCGAGCCTCACGCATGGATGATTGTTCTTTTCTGGAACTACTAAATATGGCAGTTTCTCTTTGTTTTAAGTCCGAATGTTCCAGAGTGACCAAATGTGTTCAGAACTGCCACGTAGTCAAGTTTGAGAGGTAAATATTTCATATTGCGCAGTTCGTTCACTACTGTTCGAAGCGTGGACCGAATATTTTGTTTACAGACGGCACGCGCCTTCAAGCTGACGGTGTTTATATGGGATAGCGAAATAAATACGGCCACGCGCCGATGTATACTCAAGGATTTGGCTTCAGTTAGCCACGCACTCTTGGCGTCCGCGCGCACGCACACGCGAGCGCCGCTCCCCGTGTAAGAATTGTTTTGGAGGCGCGATTGCGAGCCAGCGTCCTTGGTATTGACGCGTGCGCTCTAACGGCCAATACGAACTATTCGTATACTGGCGCGGGCGACTAGCTCTCCAGCAATTAGGCAGGGTCCGAACAAGGAGAAGTGCCAACACTGGGGCACCGCGCATATGCTAAAAGCCTTGCTTTTATTGTGCGTTCAGCCGACCTGTTTATATAAATGTGACGTTCCCTCGCGCTTTCAAAGGGATCCGGTAACGACACGTCCAGACCAGTGCGATTGCGTCAGCAGCCAAGGCCGAAGAACGAAAGCCGCTTTAGGATTCTACTTCTCTCTCTCTCTCTTTTTGGCTTGAGAGCCTACAAAGGCCCGGCGTAAAAGGGATTGTCTGCACCTTCGGAAAAAGGCTCATCTGGCTTTCAGACACGGCGACGATCTGATCCAACAGCTACTGTTTGGAACTATAGGAGCAGACGTGAGAACTGTGGGAGGCTTCTGAGAGTTCCAGATTCGTTTGGTGGCATGCACTAGATTTTTGTAACTGTGTGTTAATTCTGCGGTGTATACTCTCGAAGCATAGTTACCCATCCGTGTGGGAGCTTGGCTGCGTTGACTACAAAGTGTACCTCTGCAGAGGAACAAGTGTCAGTGTCCTCTGCCTAAACGGTAAGCACATACGTCACCCGATACTTCCTGCTCTATAACGATAAGGGTTTACGGTGAAGAGAACATGCCGACAAAATCTCGTCAAGGATACCCATATGACTTCAGGAACATATCCAGAACTGTCTTCCACACGTGAAAAGGGACTAGTCATCGCACTCAGTTAAAGCTATTTGCACACTAAGAACGCTTTAGCGTGAATATTTAATCGCGTGAGAAGTTTGTTGGTTGCAGCTAACTGGCGCGCACCTTCACTGAGCCAGATGAATAGCGACTTCCGCCTTGCTTTGGCGAATTGTTGCAGAAGTATATGCAGCATACTTAGCAAACCAATATTTTCAGCAAATCACTTTCGTGCATTTTTATCAATCAGTGTTTCTAGAACCATTTATATGAAATGTATTATTTTAAAACATCCTCTTATTACAGTGACGATCGCCGGCTTCTAACATTGTATTTGGTATAATCTTGTGAAGCGGCAAAAAATCGCCTTAGTCCTTATATTTCATTTCCCTAGACCAACGCCACCAATACCGGTATGAGTTCTTTCACTTTGAGAAATTAAAATGGGTTAAAAAGGTTATCAGCAATGTCATTAAACCGTGCGAATACGCAAATATTCGTAGCATAACCGCGCAAAAAAGCAAGCCACCTCTAACGCAACACCTGAGGCGGTGGACATCGCTTCAGACAGGAACAGGAAGTAGTGCACGCTGTATGTAATAGCAGCAGCGTGTTTTATGTTCAGCACAAGGCTCTTGTTATGCACAAAATGCTCCAAACGCAGAACACTTCATCTGTAGCAGAATTTCTGCACAATTTAGACGTTCTGCGACTTCTAAAATTTTGAGAAATCGGTAGCGAATAGATAAACTATGCTACCAGCGTAGAACTTCCAGTACGGTCACTGACTACAGGACCTCCTTCTGTATAAATTTGTCCACCTCATATATATATTTTTTTTCATTCCAATAAGCTGATTTTGATTCTGTACATATCTCTCCCTTTTTTTGTTTCGTTCTACTCACAATTTCCCCCAAATTGTGCCCTCCAAAAGGGGATCCTCTTGCGCGCTAACTGTACAACACCGAATGCTCCTATCGCAAAGCGTGTGCATCCATAACCTGGCGTTCAAGCTCTAAATTAGTGGTATATATGGCGACTACATGCGTTCTGAGTTTCACAACGACACAACGAGCGTTATCCCGGAGACGACGGACACCTGTCCCAGATTTCGAAGGGCATAGGAGCAATAGAACAGTTAAATCATGCACGCTAGTTGGTATCTATCGAGCATTGTGAACCAGCGCCAAAAGCAGGAATACAAGAAGAGAAAGTAGACAGGACTGCTCTGGTCTAACAACTGATGTTTTATTGAAAGGTGGCAGATCCAAGAAACCAAACAACGTGTGTTTATCAGGCGCCCAAAACACCCACCTGGAACGTCAAATAAAAAAACTCTTAACCTTCAGGCAGCGAATGCATAGATAAAACATTTTTTTCTTTCATTCCTACACGCGCACACCGTTTTTAATTAAGTACCTTAAATTCTTTACACGTAAGCTACATAGACGGTTTGCTGACACATGTGCTTTAAGTTCCATGTGGGTGTTTTGGCTGCCTGTTATGCATGTGTTTGGTTTTCTGGGTCGGTCACCTTTCAATAAAACATTAGTTGTTAGTTCAGCGCTGTGCTGTATACTTCCTCTTCATGCATTCCCGTACGTGTAGTTGCTTTCATTATGTTTGACAAGAGCAATGCTTGCCCCTGTGAATCATGCGGGATGACTGGCTTGTCGGGAAGAGTGCACGTGTGAAATGGCAAAAAAAAAAACCTGAGTAAACTATGCCTCACAACGTGCACAAATATTCGAAGACTTAAAGCAAACGGATGGAGTAGGCGCACAAAGCGAGGTAGATTTAGCTTTTTTTTTTCGTCGCAGCAACGTACGGCTCTCTTCAGTGAAATTTTGTTCTACTCAGAACAAGTTCCTAAATATTTATTTTGTATTTATTTGATTTAGGTTTGTGCATAATACGACTGTATGAGGGACAGATATACATCGAGTTAGAAACAACTATAAATTGAGCATACTCAGGCGTAGAACTGTGGATTCTGGCACTCTGCCTGCAGGCTTTTACGCAACAAGCCACGACGATGTTTGGCTCCACCATAATATTGCATCACACATTTCACGGAAACGCCGCCAAATGCGCAGTTACGGAGGCTCTAACGTAGCTGTTCGAAGCACCTAGCAACTTATTTCCTTGTTGACAACGCTGCTGTTTATAAAACAAGTGGTGTCCACATGAAACAAGTGGTGCTCACCTTTCATGTCTTCCTTCTTTTTCTGTTCATTCTCTAGGCGTAGTCCACCACCTACAACACCAAAGAGACCGGAAACCTGAAGCCCGACTTCACATCATGACAGGGATAGACAAAACAGAACACCCCGAGGTCGAGAAAAAGTACCTGGAACAACTGCGGCACCTGCTCAAAGGTACAGTGGCCAGGAGAAAATTTTCCCTCTGGTATTGCACTATTTTAAGCACTCACAAAGCCGCTACGACAAAGTTCTTTTGAACATAACTTGTATGCTTTGTCTGAGGAAGGCTGCTCGCAATAATACGTTACACCTCATAAAGGAAACTCGGAGCAGTCTAAATAAATGGCATGGCTGAGATTGCATTGCATAGATAGAGAAAGGGCCAACCAGATATTCACACCTGGCTCTAGCTCGCACGATAGTTTCCCTTCGCAACTGCTCCGTAGGAATGCCAGGAAGAAATGCTTAGCTCTCTTCTTCGTGTCAGCAGGAGAATAACCTTTTTGAACTGACTAGTAATTCTGTTGACATGCATCATTAACAGGTGTGTGCGTGATGCGCTCAGCTTCGAGCAACACTTCAGACCGCCGCACATTTATTATTTGGGATTGCCTGTGTCATACCTCTCCAAATTGCTTTGGCTTTATCACAGCTTTGAGTACTGCGAGATTGTGTGTGAGATTAAAGGTTAAGCACCGCTTTCATTCGCAATGTCTTGAACGGAACGACCTTTCTTCGACGCATGTGGTTCTTGTTTAGTTTTATTCGCCTTCTTAAAACAATGTCGGGAAGGCGAACATCACAATGTGCTGTGATGGAAACTACGATGCGGGGGCGGCTAAGAATATAAGTGTCATTAAGAAAGGGGTGCTCTTGATCTTCACTTTATATGCTTAGCTTATCCAAGCTACAAAACTTGTTTTGTGCTTCGCTAGACAGCGTTCACAGAGCTGTTAGTTTAGTTTATCTTGCCTAGAATACGGATTGGAATTTTGCTGCTTTTATCAAATCTGTCGCCCATACAGCGGCATGGCTACCATTCTATGTGATTTCAAACCTGCTTTTGAGAACCACGAAAAACACACGTGTTCGCGCGCGCAAGTTTAGAGATTTTAGTCACTTGACGTGATATTTGATACTGCTTGGCGTTTGTATGCTTTCTTGTGGTTCATCAAAACACGGTTCAAACAAACACGCTGGCGCAGTAAACGGTTAAGATTTGCACGACAGTACAAGCTTGGGCTCTTGGCACTTTAACAAGTAAATAGCGCGAAGTTTTAATGTCATATGTTTTCTTATTTTTATGTTTAGGCGATCAAATCATTCCACTGAAATATAAAAGGACATATTTGACTAATATAATACCAGCATAGACTATGCGCTGCTACTGCGCGCACCGCTGTACGATGCATTTTTTTTTTACAGAAGAGGCCGGCTTACGTGCAGCTCCAAGTGACGATGCACTGCTCATGTTCCTTCGCGGTCGGAAATACAATGTCAGGAAAGCCTTGAAGACAATCAGGAACTACTTCCGGGTGCGCAGGGACATGCCAGAGTATTTCGACAACCTGACTCCATCAAGCATCCCGTACCAAAAGGTGTTTTACGACAACAAGCTCATAATGCACGCGACAGAGAGAGACCCGGAAGGCAGAGCGGTTGGGATCCTTAAGCTTGGTGAGCGCCCAGAGTTTGAGCTCTGTTTTGAAGCTCTTATTGCAAGCATGGACTCTGCTACTAACATTGAAGTGTTCTTTATGAGGGAGGTAGTCAAGTAGATTTGACTGTGTCTCAAGGGATACAGCAGCTTTATCTTCCTGCAGCGTGCGTAATTAGTTGTATGCAGCCAAACCATAGCTAGGCAGATAAATATACAATTCTGCTCTATTAGCTAGACGGTTAAAGACGCAATTCTCTCCATTTCTTGGTCATATTAAGGTACATCTAGTAGCTAGCACAACCAGCTATAAAATAAGTAACTTCTGACTCCCGGTGCACGTTAAGCGCAGTGAATATAGAGTGCATTTCGTCTACAGGTTCTTGGAGTACCGACATCTGCACTATGGACAACCTAGTGAGGTGCCTCTTGTTGGCTGCTGAGTGCAGCCTGCTAGAAGCAGACGCCCAGGTACGTGGCGTCGTGGGCGTCATTGACCTCCAAGGGTTAGGCGCTCATCACCTGATGCATCTCACGCCTTGGTTCGTGCGAAGGATCATCACTATTGCTCAGGCAAGTACAGTAACGTACGACTAATGCTCCCGAGTCTAACCGACACCGATTGACTCCTTTACTCATTACACCTTTCTTATATTCACCGGCCGTGAAGTGTTTATGGGCGACTCTGTCGAAAAAATTAAATTTATTCGCACCAAAAGCGTACTACATGATACTGACTGGCGCACTGTGCAAATCGCACAGTGGCAGTTGAGCTGTATATATTTATTACTGAATGCATTTATGAAGGCACTAATGAAACAATTTTTTTTTCAGTATTGTCTTCTATGAACTCTTGACTGCGAGTGTACACGTCGCCTTAGCATATGTGACAGCTTCGGTTGCATGTGTCTATGCGAACATCGCGGGAAAAGGACGAACTAGTAATTTGGAACTATTATAAAGCATCTCTTTTATTTTCGAAGTGTTTCGAAGCGTTTCGAAGCTTTCGGTTTTTATAGAGGCAAAAATGGGAATCATTTTTGTGCGGGATAGAAATAAAGAACATTGAACCTAACTTTGATTTTAACGCCAGGTGCCGCAGTTATTTCCGTTTTTAATGAGTCAGTGTTATACTCAAGCAAAATAGGGTCATCTAATAACACCCCATACGGCATTGGTAGCGGCGCGATAACTTCAAACATTTCGTAATGTTACTTTACCTATCGATCAAAATTAATATTAAATTGAGCGTGCAGCAAAGTTGTATAGTTTGAGACAAATCTTTAATTTTGTTAACAACAATATACACACATCTTTCATGTTGTTCAAGTACCAAAATTACCATTTGGGTGACATGAGCTACGTTTTATCAACTGCAACACAAAGTGAAATTCCACTATGTTTTTACAGATGTTGAGCTTCGCTCTCTGCAACACAAGCAATAAGCTCGTGCCGCTTGTGTTTCTAATATTCTCCCTGTGTTTCCACTGCCCGTGGTGATGCCCCCGTATTACGAGCGCCATTCTGTTCCCCGCACTCGCTGGCCTCTACATTAACGACCTATTACCTCAGTTCCCAGCGGCTGCGGCTTACCGGTACTCACCTACGCGGCAGAAACATGGGAACTAACGAAAAAGGTTCAGCTTAAGTTGAGGACAACGCAGCCAGCCATGGAAAGGAAAATGATCGGTGTAACGTTAAGAGACCGAAAGCGGGCAGAGTGGGTGAGGGAACAAACGCGGGTTAAATACATCCTAGTAGAAATCAAGAGGAAGAAATGGGCTTGGGCAGGGCATGTACTGCGAAGGCAAGATAACCGCTGGTCCTTAAGGTAACGGAGTGGATTCCAAGAGAAGGCAAGGGTAGCAGAGGGCGGCAGAAGTTTAGGGTGGCGGATGAGATTAGGAGTCTGCAGGCATAGGGTGGGCGCAGCTGGCAAAGGACAGGGTTAATTGGAGAGACATGGGAGAGGCCTTTGCCCTGCAGTTGGCATTGTAAGGCTGATGATGATGATGATGATATCTACAGTGGCACTAAAATATTACCACTTGCAAATGATTAAAAGAATGAGCATTAGAATTGCCTCAACCGCTCCGACTTGTAGTTGCAACCCAAGTCCTTCTCCCAATAAGAAAAGCTCTCCAGTTCATATACCAAGAATTGAAACTGGAGAAAAGCGCTTTCTTACTACTACTGAATGCATACCGCAGCTGTCAGAAAACACCCTTTGTAGCGCAGCGTAGTCCAACTCCTGTAGACCTGACGTATTCCTCAGAATGTCATTTGACGAACGACACCCTTTTTTATTATTCTTTCAGGACGCCCTACCGGCAAAAATAAAGGGAATCTACGTCGTCAATACTCCAGCCATCGCCGAGGTCGCAATTTCCTTTCTGCAGTTCTTTCTCCCATCAAAGCTGAAAAGCAGGGTAAGAAAAAAGAAGAGCGGCCTTTGGCAATTTGTCTAGCTGGACTAAGGGAGCGTTTGTGTAAAGCTTTAACCTTCAACACGCATTGAAACATATCTTATGTTTAGTGAAGTGGCGAGTTTATAAATCTTCGAGATTCACTGATCTGATGTTCGAAGCATTTGCTGGTTACTCATATTTTTATAACTTGTGGTTTCCCGATGCCGTGAAAGCGATTTCTTTGCAGCAATGTGATTTAGAGTGGACGTTATGACGGAAAGTCTCGAGGCACACATCTGAATCAATTTCCGCACATGTCTTTTGCACTCAGCAACTGTAATTGAGTACTTGAAGAGCAAGTATTTTTCAGGCCAAATGTCGAGCCCAAACAAAGCAGTTTTTTTTCAATTTCATTAATTCGAGTCTCTGCTCCAATTGTTTAAGGGAACGAAAGGGAAGCAGTGATGACCGAATGTTGAAGAGCCGCCTGATTGGATACGTTTTTGGTCGGTGACTTAACACCGGGATTTTGGGGCTGGAAAAACTTGGAACCGATGGAATAACTGCCGCCATAAAAGTCAAGAGGGTTCTTAACCCTTATGACATTTATGTCTTTTTGTGATCTCTTGCAGCTGCACTTCACTGGTGGCGACTTGTCGGAATTGCACGGCGTCATACCTTCAGAACTGATACCAAAGAACTGCTGCGGAACGCAAGAAGACTTCGACTTCCACAGACAAGAGAATTCATTCCTCGAGAAAACTGGTCACTTCGATAACATGCGACAGTGTGGTTACTCAAGGAAGTGAACTACGGACATTTTGCGTATCTTCAAGGAGTGACTCCCCGTAACACAGCGGGTTGTTTGCTTCTGCAGCCATTCTTTCGCACTAGCGGCGGACGATACATCGCTCACGACCTGCGCCCTGGTGCTCCACGACGCTCCAATGTTTTAAAGGCGCACCGTGTTCGGAAGAGTAACACGCACGGTCTACAGGCTGTGGAGGAGAGAACGCTCCAGTGTATATAGTGTACATATACAGAAAAAGCGCTGTGCAACGTAATAAAGCGCTTACGTTCATTCTGTACCTCTGTCTGTCTGCAGAACAAGATTATGGTTAGCAGCGAGGTGCTTCCTGCTGAAACCATTAAAGCGCCCTTATCTTAGCCACGTGGTCATTTATGACAAAGCTCCGGCATCTATTCCCTCAATCAATGTGGTCTATCGTGAACTGATGGGCCCCTACCTTATCATATAGCATTAACTGTGGCCCAGGGCCCAATAGCTGCTACCTCCAACGGCTAACCTTAAGGGTCTCGGGGGACAACTCCATCGAAATTTTAAGATACAATTAAAGAAAAACAGCTCGAAGCAGTAACGTATGGCCCACGGTTTGGCTCATGGCCCCACTAAGCAATAAAAAAAAACTCCAAGTGAAATCAACATTCTAGTTTTTAGCTCTAATCAACAAATCGCAGAAATTAAATTCTCGCGCATATAATTTCGTCTTGTGACAAAGATGTTGTTTAGGTAACCAGACAAACTTCAACAACAGACTATTTCCTTGTCGCGGAGGAGAAACAGTGTGTGGCGGTGATAGATTGAGGCGGATCTTCACTACGGACTTAAGTTGTATTCTACTGTGTTAAATAATGATCGTACGGCTCCTCCTGGCTGCGTTCATGTTTATTCGGCAGCAAGGGCAAAACCTTTATCGATGAAAAAAAAACGAGCTAAAAATGGAACATCACTTTTTCGCCACAGTATTCAAACACGCGACTTAATGATCGAAACTAGATCCGTGATTACCTTTTCTTAATTAATGATTGTGTAGCTTAGCCTCAGGGATCCGTAACGGAAAGAAATGTGGTGACGTCATCGCAGTTTTGCTTGCGCGAATAACCAGTGGCAGCGATACCTTTATTTCATTTGTTCTCCTTTTCCAGCTTATAAAGAATCAGTTTTCAATGAAAGGGGCCTGCTTTTTGAAAAGATCCACGTAACCTGACAATACAGGCCAACCTCAAACTGTGCTCAGTGTCACTTTAAAGCCAGCTGTGGCCTTTGTATTCACGCCTGAACAGGGTGGTTAATGCGCGTTCAAGCAGGTTAACACTAATTTTTAGCTCGATTTCGGAGGACACTTCTGGCAGTCGTAAAACTGCTTTTTGTTTTATTCTTTGTAAATAAATGCAGCCAGAAGAAAATAACCAAACAGAAATATATCCATAGGTCACTGTACACATATCAGGACCAGCATGCGTAAAGCCATGGCGGCGGTGAGATGCGTATTCAGCGGTAATGTCCCCTGAAATTGCATTATTTTTTTGCTTTCTCATCAACCGTGAGCCCTTGAGCCTTTCTTTTAAAGCTGTCATATTAGTTATTGTGCAGTTACACAATGTAGGAAATTGTTGTGTCCCCTGTGCTGTGTCCCCTTCTTTCGTTCTGTTCTGCGTCACCAGTGTTCTTTTCTAACGGCCACTTGCCCCTCTTCGCGCGCCGTCGCGAGATGCCCCCCACGGCGGGCCCCCGCGCCCTCTTGTTCTGGGAAGCCACTCCCTCGTGTGGACGCCGCGCCGTCCCCTCTGTCCTTCGGGCGGCAGTTCCTCCTCTTGCGACTACGAACGGGCTGCTCATGGACACAGGCCCGGCTACACCGACACGGCAGAGCCCCGTCCCCGGCCTGCTCCTTCTGTGGGGCAGACGAGACTCTGGGCCACCTCCTCTGTGCCTGCCCGAACCTAGAGGCAGCCCGGCGTGACATGACTGCAGGGTACCGCAACCTAGGGCTGCCTTCCTACTCGGACCAGAACCTGCTGCACCCAGAGCGCAGCCAGACTGAGGCCTTCCGACTGCTGCTGGAATTCCTGCAATCTACGGGATTAGCCACTCGGCTATAAGCCTGGCTCGCATCCCGTGATCCAGAACACGGCCCATATTTCCTGGAAACCCCCAGCAGCCGGCCCAGCTGAAGACTTTGGCGGCAGCTTTTTCACCACCTCGACACCTGCAGTGCTGCCCTGGACGGGAGTGCGGCTCCCCTGATGCCCCCCTCGCGCGCACTGGTGCGTGCGGGGCCTCGACGCACCGTCTCCCATGGCGGTATCCAGCGTTTTCTCCCCCTGCTGCTGTCCTGACGCAGCCCCCGGCGGTACGACCAGGCCCGCATCCCGTTACCCTGGACACGGCCGCCGGTTTCTTGCGCGCCAGCCCGCTGGCGCCCCAGCTGTAACCACAGCTTCTGCGCGCCGCCGGAAACGGCGGTTTTCCTCAGCGCACCCCGCCGCGCTGCTACCCTGCAGCAGTTTAGCCCGCGGTCCTCATCGGCCGCCACGTGGTGGCCTCCTGCAGCCAACCCGGCTGAGCTGTAGTCATCGCCCACCTCCGCCCAGCCTTTCGACCGGTCCGGGGTAATGGGCTGCTTGCCTCCTGCAAGCCCCCGACGTGCACGCGCCACTCCCAGTGCGTGCCGTTCACCCTCCCCTCCCCAGTTGTGGCTGCTGATGCTGCTGCGGGGACCTGCCTTCCTGGACACCACGGACCACCAGCGCGCGTTGCAAGCGGACATCACCCTACCCACATCCCCTTTCCCCATCCCCGCTCCAAGCTGTGCCCCCGCGATATGGGTGGCAGAAATCGAGCACATTCCCCCCCACGTAGCCACAAGAAGAAGGCAGTTCGGCTTACGCCTCGGTCGACGCTGGTCGCACTCTCTTTAGTAGTAAATAAACAGTGTGAAATTATCGCGTGTCTTTTGCTGCATTGACAACAACGACCAGACACGACAGTGGCGACGAGAAAGTGGATTCGACCCGCGCTACGCAACGCTATTGACAAGCCATGGCTACGCGAGGGTTTCCCAACCAAATACAAGAATTCAACGGCTCATCGTGGGTTGGACGCCTCCAGCTCTACTTTGAAGCTATCAACATCACAGACCCAGCCTTGAAGAGGGCCAACCTGCTGACGCTGTGCGGGGAGCAGACCTACGACGCTGTCTGCGCCCCAATTCAGCCAAGCACACCAGCGGCAATGACTTACGACGACATCGTAGCACCACTGCAAAAGCACTACGACCCAAGGCCATCCGAGGTCTACAGCCGGGCTGGCTTCCAACGAAGAGATCAACTGGAAGGAGAAACTGTGAGCGTCTACATAGCAGCGCTCAAGAAGCTTGCTGCCCACTGCAATTTTGGGACGCTGACCACAACAGCCACCGGGCAGGAAAGAGACACAGCTTCTTCTGCTAACACCACGATGCTTCCCTTGGACGTGATGTTACGTGACAGATTTGTGTGCGGACTGAGTGACGAGTCACTGCAGCAGCGCATGTTCGCTGAGAAGGATCTCACGTTCAACAAAGCTTGCGGCATCGCCGTACGAGCGGAGAGAGCCGGTCACCAGCAGAGAGATTCGCCGGAACACCGAGCCGGTACACCAAACAAGCAACCAGGTACGCAAACCTTCTGTTGTTGCAAAATTGGTAAAGAAAGCACAACGCTGCTGGCCGTGTGACGGCCTGCACAACCCCCAGGAATGCCGATTCCAGTCAGCCACGTGTAATTTTTGCCATAAGCGAGGGCATATCGAGAGAGCTTGCATTACGAAACGGATGCTTGACAAGATAAAGTCGCCTTCCCAGCCTAATCACAGCGTCGACGCCTCAGAGAATACGCCGCCATCTGATGCCCATGGAACAACATCAGCAGCACCATCTGTGTTGTACGACCTGAACACCATTAATCTCGGCACGGGATCGAAGATTTTTACCGAAGTAAGCGTACATGATCAACTGATTAAGTTCGAGGTGGACTCCGGCGCAGCCTGTACTCTGATCAGTGAGGACACATTCCGATCTTCGTGGCCGTCTGACGCACCAACCTTGCAACAAGACGACACGCACCTGCGAACGTGGTCAGGACAAAACCTGCCGCTATTGGGCTCTGCCAACGTGCGGGTTAATTACAACGGCAAGACCCATACGCTACCTCTGCTTGTTGTGAAGGGCTCAGGATCAAGCCTCCTAGGTAGAAACTGGTTCGCTTCATTAGGCGTGACCATATGCGGCATACACATAACGCCGAACCAGGATGTGGTTTAGCAACTGCAAGAGAAATACGAAATAGTATTCTCGGAAGAAATTCCAGGAAACGAAGGGCCTCCAGTCACACTGGAGTTGTTGGGCAATGCGCAACCAAAGTTTTTGAAGGCCAGGCCGGTGCCGTTTGCTCTCCAAGCTTCAGTTGAAAAGGAGTTAGACAAACTGGAGCAGCAAGGTGTCATCGAGCCGACACAACATTCACAATGGGCCACACCACTTGTGGTAGTTCGCAAGGAGAACGGAGCCATACGCCTCTGCGGAGACTACCGGAGCACCGTCAACCTTGCGACTAAAGCATCCTCTTACCCGCTACCGACACCTGAGGAAGTGTTCAGTATATTACGTGGCGCAAGAGTCTTCAGCACATAGGACCTCACCCAGGCGTATCAGCAGCTGAAGGTGAGCGAATCAACGGCAGAATTACTGACAATTAATACACTGAAAGGCTTGTACAAAGTCAAGCGACTGCCTTTCGGCGTAGCTGCAGCCCCGGCCATATTTCAAAAGTTCATGGAGACAGTGCTTCAAGGGATCACAGGAGTTTGCGTCTACCTTGACGATGTCATCATCAGTGGCGCTTCCATTGAAGAGCATGCAGCGCGCATAGAGCTCGTTTTTCAAAGGCTAGCAAACGCAAATTTGCGCATAAGCAAAGCGAAATGCTGTTTTGCGGTGCCAGAAGTGCATTTTCTGGGACACCGAATTGATGCAGAAGGCATCCATCCTACCGAAGACAAAGTGCGAGCGATCACCGAAGCGCGAGCACTAACAAACAAACAGGAGCTACAGGCGTTTCTCGAACTCTTAAGGTTCTACGACCGGTTCTTGGAGCAAAGAGCTACCGTGGCCAACGACTTGTACCAACTCCTTCGGAAGGATGTGACATGGACATGGTCGCCACGCCATCAACGGTCATTCGACGCCCTGAAAGACCTGCTTCGAAGATGTACAGTCCTCCACCACTACGACGAAAGGAAGCCTCTGCTTTTGGCTTGCGACGCATCTCCGTACGGAGTCGGCGCAGTTCTGTCGCAGACTGATGACCAAGGAAGGGAACCCCCTATCGCCTTCGCCTCACGTACGTTGTCGCAAGCAGAGCGCAACTACGCGCGACTTGACAAAGAAGGGCTCGCCATCGTCTACGCGGCGACACACTTTCGCCAGTACATTGCCGGCCGAAAGGTGACGTTTATAACGGATCACCGACCACTATTGGGCATTTTGGGACCAAACAATCATATGCCGTCTACGTTGTCTCCACGAATGACCCGTTGGTGCATCAAACTCTCAGCGTACGACTACGATCTGGTCTACCGCAGCGGGAATAAAGATCAAAATGCCGATGCGCTGAGCCGCCTGCCACTGGACGCAACTGTTGACGAACCACCTCCACCTGGAGACGTTCTCATGTTCGAAGCGCTGCTAGATCCTCCGCTTACAGCAGCCACAGTTGCAGCATCTACGCAGAAGTGCGCATCTCTCCGGCTAGTTTACACAGCTGTTCAACAAGGCAACGTGCACAAACTCAAAGAGGACAACTTCGACGCTTACCGCAGGCGAGCGACAGATTTGAGCACCCATCGCGGCTGCATCATTTTTGGGTCCCGAGTTGTGATTACGAGAGAACTTCGCGCACAAGCCATGTCTCTCATCCACGCTGTACATAGGGGCATCGTTGCAATGAAAAAGTGTGCCAGAAGCTACATGTGGTGGCCTGGCATTGACCACGACATCGAAACAGTGGTCCGAGATTGCAAGCCTTGCCAGAGCAGCCGCAGCGCCCCGCCTAAAGCTCCTCTCCCAGAATGGGAAAAACCAGACACACCCTGGCACACCTTGCACATTGATTTTGCAGGAACAATTGAGGGCTGCATCTTCCTCGTGGTCGTAGATGCCTACACCAAGTGGCTTGAGATAAGAGAAATGAAGCAGAAGACTTCGGCAGCAGTCATTGACAACCTGCGATCACTGTTCGCAGCGTTGGGCCTGCCTCTCAAGGTAGTGTCGGACAACGGAACACCGTTTGTGTCTGCGGAGATTCTCAAGTTTTATCGTGACAACGGGATCTCATCAGTCACATCAGCCCCCTACCACCCAGCGATAAACGGACAAGCCGAGCGCTACGTGGCCGAGCTAAAACGCGCCCTTGAAAGAGATAATACAGGGTCGCTGCAGCGCCGCCTTGCGCGATTTCTCTTCAAGCAGCACACGACGGTTCAGAGTACAATGGGCCAGACCGCAGCGAAAATGATGTTTGAGCGCGAAATGCGAACCCAGCTCACAGGCATCCTCCCCGAGCCCAAACCGGAGACGTTCCGGGAAGAAAAACCAATTCCGCGCTGCGGAACGCTTCATGAGGGGCAGCGCGTCCTCGCCCGGCAGTTTCTCAAAAAGCCACGCTGGGAGGAAGCTACGATTGTCAAACGCATAGGCCTGCGCTCTTGGCTCGTCAACATACATGGAACAGTAGCACGCCGACACCTCAACCAGCTGCGTAGATTTACGACGCCTGCTGACAGCGGTCCGGCATCCGAGAAAACACGAGCACCGTCTAACCACATAGCCTGGCACCTCTCCCCGGAGGAAAAGACTTCGCCCAGGGCAGACCTAGAAGACACAGCGACTAACAGCCAGCCTACAAGTGCTTCTCCCCCGAGCGCACAAAGCCAGCGCGCCTCCACGCGTCCGCGCAGACCCCCTGCACGCTACCAGGCAACTTTCTAAGGGGGAAGGAAGTGTTGTGTCCCCTGTGCTGTGTCCCCTTCTTTCGTTCTGCTCTGTGTCACCAGTGTTCCATTCTAACGGCCACTTGCCCCTCTTCGCGCGCCGTCGCAAGATGCCCCCCCCCCCCCCCCCCCCCCCCGGCGGGCCCCCGCGCCCTCTTGTTCTGGGAAGCCACTCCCTCGTGTGGACGCCGCGCCGTCCCTCTGTCCTTCGGGCGGCAGTCCGGCTTCCGCCTCGGTCGACGCTGGTCGCACCCTCTTTAGTAGTAAATAAACAGTGTGAAATTATCGCGTGTCTTTTGCGGCATTGAAAACTACCGGACACGACAGAAATATAGCGGCGCCGTTTAAAACATGCACGTATTCCAATACGTTGTGCAAGCCACTGCTCGTAGAAGAATCCCAGAAGAAAATATTACATGTTTCGACGATTTCGCTTGCATATTTTGTACACACTCGTCTTGGGGCCACACTTTTTTTTTGCAATTTTGCGATGCGCGGCCCTTGTAGAAAGGCGGCATTTCTGATATTAATCAGCAGGAAAACTCTTATCGGACGATACAGTTTGACGCTCTATTGGCATTTAGTTGCAGATGCCTTTAAATTTCTTTCGCTGTTGTCGCTTCTCGGGCCTGGCTTCTCACCACCCTCGTAATGAAGTCGTCTTCGGTTCCATTCGTTTCATTTTCAAGCTTTAAAATTTCTAACAATAACCGGGACGCCACAGTGCACGAATTTAAAATCCACGAGCGGATGACCTGCAGTGATGCTTGTCCTGGACACCCAGTCGGGGACACATTTTTGCGGCCGTTGCATATGGCACACAGCTGCAAAGTGGTGCACGCCGGCAAATGGTAATAGCAGTTGCGAGCCGTTTTCGCGTGCAGAGAGTCGCTGTTTGGTCGATGTCGCTTTGGGTTCCCCGCAGGTACACGTTTTTCAAACTGCGCGAGAACTGCCTTAAATTTGTTCAGCCACAGCAGCGAGAGTAATCGAACTTTCGGAATTTTAAAAATTGAAATCATATTGCTAACGGTCGGCTACAAATCTCTCATTTAAATCAGGCGCGTATCGGTAATATAGAAAAAGTTAGCTGATTTAATTTATTCAATCACTTTACTTGTTACCATGACAGGCCTGTTTTTTTTTTCCCATCTGCCAACACTGCTATCACTATGCCGCAAAAAGCTTCTCTTTACCTCAAAAATCCTATTTTTCAAAATTGGTAAACAATTAGTAAAGTGGGCTTTCCTGTTGCACCTGGTATACATTTGTAGCCCAGCTCCATATCAGCTCATTCAATAAATATACCTGGAAAAGCGTGAATAAACAGACTTTTTATAAAAATCTGCTGCGAATTACCGCTCATAAACGCTTCGTTCAGCATCGCAAACGCGGTGGTGTGCATCTAGGTAGTTAAACATAATTGCGTCCGGGGTAGCATAGGCTGCAGTTTGGAGAAAATGCTTTGCGATATGAGATATTAACGATAAATTTCACACCTTTGTTTTTTTTTCATGAACGCATGCAACTAGGCGCCTGTACAAGTTATTAACAGATAAACATTAACCGTTACCAACAGAAATTAAGCATTTTAAATATTTAGGGTGAGTTACGGGCGCCATATACGAAGTCTGCGATAGGCAAAGAGTTTTTTCTTTTTTTCTGCAGAACAAAATCTTAAGCTGTTCAAACTTTTGCAAGAAAAAAACACATTATTTAAAAAAAATAACGCTTAAAAGAATTCTAAACATACTTAAATAACAGATATCGTGACATAATCAGCCATTAGTATTCTGCTGCGGCGACTCGAGCAGGAGACGGAAAACCGACGCATTCAATGTAACCTTGAATCCCTCTTGGGCGCAAACAAATCGCCACAAGAGGTTAATGGCACGCTGCACCTGTGTTTGTTGCGGCAAGTAAATATTCGCAACCACCACATCGGTTTCAACTTTACTGAGGCGGCAAAAATCTTTCAACAGTCTGAAAATTAGCTTGTTACCAACCTAGCAAGTAGTATACCGAAGTGTCTGGTTTCGCAGACGTCACAGTTCGGAACGAACTTTGAAGCCCTGCAGCTGCTACAACGCGTAAAACGTACTGACGCAGCCATCAAGAGGCCAGCTGGAACCGCTTCGCCTGACCTTCGCCAAACAGCCTCTCCGCACACTACAACATTGGGAGTGCTACGTCTGGCTGAGGAAGAATTTTTGTTGCGGTTACAACTTTTTTTTTAGCTGAAGATTTCTCTCTCTCTCTCTCGTGTGTGTGCGTGTGTGTGTGTGTGTGTGTGTGTGTGTGTGTGTGTGTGTGTGTGTGTGTGTGTGTGTGTGTGTGTGTGTGTGTGTGTGTGTGTGTGTGTGTGTGTGTGTGTGTGTGTGTGTGTGTGTGTGTGTGTGTGTGCGCGAGTGTCGTTATGCGAGACTTGTCAGACATCCACGTGTTTACATCGCGCGGCCAGAATAATACGGAGCACGCAACAGGCGACGCATCGAGGAGAAACTAATAGAAACTGCATCTAAGCGCCACCTATCAACAACAGAAAGAAACACTTGACTCTCCGCGCGCAGTGAGGGTATCCGCCACCGAGCCCCACTTTTTGCTTCAACCCTGGCGTTATCTTTGCTCATAAGATGTGCTGTTCCGAGAAATTCCGCCAGGTGATGCCCTCCTACAAGCGGGCTGAGTTTATCGTCGATGTCGCGCGCCGAGCGCCAAGCTGTGTTGCGCTATGAAGCGTGCAGCCTTTCCCTTGCTGCAGTCATGCAGACTATACGTTAAGCAGTGATGCCGATAGGCCTGCGGCAAAAAGTGGTTCCGTGCCCTGGCGCCTCTCTGCTCGTACCGACACGCATAGTTCCCGACGCTCATGCTAGGTAGCGCGCTAGGTCTCCGCCAGGTCTCCACAGTTCTGCGACCGTTCCTGTGCTCCGTATTATTTTGGCCGCGCCTGTACGCTGTACTCTGTATCGGTGGTACAGCGTATGACGAAGGCGCAAAATAATTATTCCGCTCCAAGAGTTATACCGCAAAGCGATGCCAAAATAAGCTAAGTCTGCGAGCCTTCCTCCCCTCGCGTTCTCTGTGTGTGCTGTGTCCTGCAGGAATCCGCAACAGGAGCAGAAACATCTGAATAGAAACATGGTACGTGTTTTTTTTCTTTTTCACGTGGGATCCATGTTTTGCAGATTTTTTAGGCACCTAACCATTTATGCATCTACTTATAAATCACGCCGAAAGAAGGTCATCGCGACGGTCGTGTATTACATTGTGTTTGTGAGTGTAATAGTCGTTTATAACGTGTGTCCGTGTGCGCACTTTCCGTGTCATGATGCGTAAGACAGCCACCAAAATTTCGATGCCTTGCGCACATGTGATGCATACGTTTCCTTTTTTTTTCCTCAAGCGCAGAACTGTGTGTAAGGCACCAATTGCTTACGGAATAAAACACCAGCTGTCCTGAAACGCACTGCAGTTAACAAGCTGTGTTGTAGGAAAATGCAATAAAACATTCATTGTTAACCTGTCGCGCGTCGTTACAACTTTCAACTAGGGTATTAGGCGAACCGAAATGACTGTATACATCGGCGCTGAACGTAGAAATTAACACGGAATGCTTATCGGTGAGAACGATGACACGTGAACGTGGTACAAAAGACAGCAAAAATAAGATAACACTTTCTCATGTGGAAATCCTAATAAAGGTTCTCTTACTTCAATTTTCAGCTTCGCTCGTTTCCCGGTTATTTAATCCAAGTCTTTCAGTCTCGATCAACGCATCTATAGCATGATCTTTTCCTGCACACAATCCTGCTGAATCACGATAGGGTCGCACTAATTGTGGTCTTACGTAAAAGTGTGTCTCAAGACGTTTCTGGAGTTTTTTTTATAGATTTCTATGTGCATCTTTAAGCATTGTATAAGACGCGTTTGTGTCTAGTGCCCCTTCCCCATCTATTCATGAGTAATATGTTAATTTAGAATGTATACTGTGCTTGCACGGTACTTTCTTCGTTATCGGGCCTGAGTTAGCCTACGGTTATTCGTCCGAGAAGCGCTTGCTTCATTTAGTGCAACAGTTTTACGAATAGAATCATGAATTGAATCCCTCAAAGTACACGCGTAATTCCAAAAGTAGTCTTCATGTAAGAATAATGAGGTATAATAGAATGCGCTTCTGACTATAGGCAGTCATAGCAGGCCCGCATGCGATAGTCAGTGCACTGGGCAAACTGCAATCTGTTAGGGCTAAAGTGCGAGGAGTGTTGAAAATTCTGTTCTTTCTTTTTTCTAACGCCATCTGTATCGCCTCCAACGCTATCATGTATGATAAGGCCGAGTAGAGTGCATCCCGACATATCGACGACATTGTTCGCGTTTTTGGAATAGCTTTGGTATAAGTGAAAGTTCGTACCTTACAAGACAATAACCGAAGCCAACCAAGAAAATGATCTCTCCTCCTTATATCCATAAAAAAGTTCATTTGTCTTGCAGCATCATTAGCGATGAAAAAAAAACGGTAAAACCTCCTTACTACGTCTGTGCCCTCCTGCAGCGGAAGTTAAACTCTGTCATTATCATCATCCGGTTGGACCAAGTCCAGAAGAGAAGCCTCTTCTAGTGACCTCTGTGTCACTGGGAGAGGCGCAAGCCATGAGCACTGTATCCATATTTACTTGCTTCATCGTAAATAACAATAAGGCACTTCGTAAAGTATGCTGAAAATTATTTGAATACTTCAGTTAGGAACCGAAATGTCACAGGGAACCAATGACACAGGTTCACAAAGTCGTCTTCTTGCCTTTGTATTTCAGACGTCTTTTGAGCTCTCTTGAACTTCGCAACGAATTCTCTCTGCGCGTCGCCATATCACTCACTGCCTATGGGAGCAACACTTAGGCATGTGAGTTATCTCCTTCAGTGAGGATAGTCGTGTAAGTCCGCGAATGAAGTCGTTCACTACATACGCGCTTCCAGCACAATGGCTGCTAAATATGTATGGCAACCCCAATTATTTTCCTTAATTAAAAGTTCGTAGGAGGCACTTAAATATACCTGAACTGGGGGAAGGCGAAAAGCCATTTGCGACTCAATGCATTGATTTGAATTTGCCGCGCTTGAATTCATTTCATGACAGAGGAGAAGAGCAGCTGGCGCGAGTGTGGCAGGGAGATCACGTGACATCACAAGGCCCTAAAATGTAACAGACGGGCCCGAGTATCAGCCATGAAAGGCTATCGCCTTAAAAAGTTAACTTACTGTAACTGAGAGTTGTTACTTTGGGACCACTGTCTGGGTATAGTCCCTCAATGTCTTCTGAGCGAGGTTATGTCAAGGCGTGCGCGGGAGATAGCCAAAATAAAAAGCGCGGTAAACATTCGGTCCATCAGACGTTGGCTGCCACGCCATGCCAAGCAACAAGAACTAGGAGACTGCGCCGCTATCATATCGCCAGCGGTCATTGCTCTCGGGCGTCTACTTTTTCATTCTTCGCAGCAAGCCTCTCTCCTTTACGTCACGCTGCCTCATATAGCCGTCCGTGAACCAGAACCGGAAACAGATATGGTAACCATACCCGTCGCTTCTCTCACTTATCTTACATTTTTCCTTCCGTCCTTTCTACCGCAGACACCGAACGCGAGGAGTGTAAACCTAAATTACTAAATGTTTTCACAGCTCTATCTTAAATATAGTACCCACCACAAAGGCATGAAACACTGCACGTTTGTAGACTTAATTCGCAAACCACTTTTGTTGTTATACTTGGCGCCCCTGGTTTCGATGTTCTTTTTTTTTTGGGGGGGGGGGGGGTTCTAGAATGGGGATGACATTTCAGGCTGTTGGAGTGAAAATTGGGTGCTATTTGTGTGTGTGTGTGTGTGTGTGTGTGTGTGTGTGTGTGTGTGTGTGTGTGTGTGTGTGTGTGTGTGTGTGTGTGTGTGTGTGTGTGTGTGTGTGTGTGTGTGTGTGTGTGTGTGTGTGTGTGTGTGTGTGTGTGTGTGTGTGTGTGTGTGTGTGTGTGTGTGTGTGTGTGTGTGTGTGTGTGTGTGTGTGTGTGTGTGTGTGTGTGTGTGTGTGTGTGTGTGTGTGTGTGTGTGTGTGTGTGTGTGTGTGTGTGTGTGTGTGTGTGTGTGTGTGTGTGTGTGTGTGTGTGTGTGTGTGTGTGTGTGTGTGTGTGTGTGTGTGTGTGTGTGTGTGTGTGTGTGTGTGTGTGTGTGTGTGTGTGTGTGTGTGTGTGTGTGTGTGTGTGTGTGTGTGTGTGTGTGTGTGTGTGTGTGTGTGTGTGTGTGTGTGTGTGTGTGTGTGTGTGTGTGTGTGTGTGTGTGTGTGTGTGTGTGTGTGTGTGTGTGTGTGTGTGTGTGTGTGTGTGTGTGTGTGTGTGTGTGTGTGTGTGTGTGTGTGTGTGTGTGTGTGTGTGTGTGTGTGTGTGTGTGTGTGTGTGTGTGTGTGTGTGTGTGTGTGTGTGTGTGTGTGTGTGTGTGTGTGTGTGTGTGTGTGTGTGTGTGTGTGTGTGTGTGTGTGTGTGTGTGTGTGTGTGTTGTGTGTGTGTGTGTGTGTGTGTGTGTGTGTGTGTGTGTGTGTGTGTGTGTGTGTGTGTGTGTGTGTGTGTGTGTGTGTGTGTGTGTGTGTGTGTGTGTGTGTGTGTGTGTGTGTGTGTGTGTGTGTGTGTGTGTGTGTGTGTGTGTGTGTGTGTGTGTGTGTGTGTGTGTGTGTGTGTGTGTGTGTGTGTGTGTGTGTGTGTGTGTGTGTGTGTGTGTGTGTGTGTGTGTGTGTGTGTGTGTGTGTGTGTGTGTGTGTGTGTGTGTGTGTGTGTGTGTGTGTGTGTGTGTGTGTGTGTGGTGTGTGTGTGTGTGTGTGTGTGTGTGTGTGTGTGTGTGTGTGCGTGTGTGTGCGTGCGTGCGTGCGTGCGCGTGCGTGTGCGTGCGTGCGTGCAAATTCTAGTAGAGATCAGGTGATCAAGGGTAACGTACTCACGGATAAAGGTAAGG